>JAVYIG010015780.1:0-34298 GCA_035222895.1 Strongylocentrotus droebachiensis | reverse complement strand
TTTGACATTATCTCGGAGATATATAATTATATAGTAGTAGTAGTAGTAGTAGTAGTAGTAGTAGTAGTGTCGCTCTATATATAAAGAGCGAATTAATTTTTAATTTCTTCTCACACAATATAAACAATGACAGACAATAATAATAAACGTAATGATATAACAGAAATGAGCATTGTAATTCAAAATTATTTGGTTACAGCAAATGAAAAAGAGAACCTATATAATATATCTAAAGCGCTGTATTAAGCGCTATACGATTACATATTAGGTATTATCATTATGAACCATGAATGCGTTATCATTATGAAAACAACATGCATCTTTTATTTTTTATTTATCCACTTCACATCTTTTATCACAGAGTAGGCTGTTTAGTAACTAGCATTTACATTTACTTTTGTAAATAAATCATAATCTCTTTCTATACAATGTTCAATTTCAGTTGAAAACATACATAAGGACCCTCATACTACAAATGCCAATGTCTATACACTATTTCTAACTAAATTTCTTACTGCATTCTGTTTCATAGACACACCCTTTCATAGACACACCCTTCTTGCCCAACCTAAATTTCATTCATTGCTTTCTGTTTCATGATTTGCCTTTCATCTCTCTATATCAATCACTATCGCCTCTTCTGGGAGGTATTTACAGTCATTATTCGTTTTGCCTTATATTAACGGCTTATTTCTTCTTCTTTCCTCCTTTCTTTCTTTACTTAACATACAACAGTATTCTTTCTTGATTATGTGGTGGCTCTGAAAAGAGCCGTTTGTTATTCTAGCCAGGAGAGAGAGAGAGAGGTCTGCTACACTTAGCCGCCGAAGCCGTACAATGTACGACCCTGCCTCTTCAGTGCATACACCACGTCCATGGCTGTGACAGTCTTTCGCTTGGCGTGCTCGCAGTAGGTGACTGCATCACGGATGACATTCTCCAGGAAGACCTTCAGTACAACCGCGTGTCTCTTCGTAGATGAGACCAGAGATCCTCTTGACACCTCCCCTTCTAGCAAGTCGACGGATTGCAGGCTTGGTGATGCCCTGGATGTTGTCTCGTAGAACCTTGCGATGACGTTTGGCACCACCCTTTCCGAGTCCCTTTCCTCCTTTTTCCTCGACCTGACATGATGATTATTGATAGTTGAGAGCGAGTTCTGTGTGATACTGTAGACTGGATATTACGCTAAGCGAATGATGCCTCAACCGGATTGCAGCGAGTATTGTTACACCATTGCGGACTTGGGTGACGAGATTCGGCATCATTCGGTATGCGGGACTGGAGTGCGGAGACTCCCCATTCGAGTGCGCCCCCTTGTGGCGAGTATTCGCTAGCATAGTACATGCATGTATCTAGAGAGGCCTGTGTTGAATGCTCGAGTTGAAATAGCAGGGGGTGACGAATCTTATCCAACAGTACACATGGATGACGAAACTTAATTAACTGAAAAATCGGGCATCACCTACATTACTCAATATACATCAATACGAATGCATTCCTCACCCAAGCCCGCCCGCGCCCCTCTTTCTCTCTCATCCTTCATTTTTTTTCCGTATATGATTCATATGTTCATTTATATCTTATTTACAAGTAGTTTTTTTTTTTCCGGACTGTATTATATATAGTTTGTTTGTATTTTAAAAGGGCTGAAACGAAAACCAGTGCTGATTGGGCTAATACCACCTTCCATAATTCATCTCATTCTTATTTCCCTTTTGTTTTTCTTCATTTCTTTGTCTCACCCCCTTTTTTTTCCTTCTTCTTCTTCTTCTTCATTACACATAATCATAGTGTCTCAGTACATTTGGACAAGTGTTCTTTCTTGGGTATGTGGTGGCTCTGAAAAGAGCCGTTTTTGGTAGGATGAGAAAGTTGGCGTGCAAAATCACTTTGCAGCCTTTGCAGTCTTCTTTGCCGCAGGCTTCTTGGGCTTGGCAGTCTTGGGTTTCTTTGCGGCGGCGGCTGCCTTCTTGGGCGTCTTCTTTGGTGTTGATTTCTTGGCTGCTGGCTTCTTGGGTGCCTTCTTTGGAGTCTTCTTCTTCTCTTTCTTTTCAGTCGTTTTCTTTACTGGCTTCTTCGCTTTCTTGGGGGCTGCCTTGATTTTCTTTGCGGCGGCTGCCTTCTGCAGTTTCTCCTTCTTCGCTGTAGCCTTTTCCTTGGCCTTCTCACGCTGTGCTAGAAGTTTTGCCTTCTCCTTCTCCTTCTTGGCCTTCTCCGACGCCTGTGCCTTGGCCGCCTGCACATTCAGCTTGAAAGAACCCGAAGCTCCTTTCCCCTTCGTCTGCACTAGTTTGCCTTTCTCCACGCCAGACTTTAGGGCCCGCTTGATGAATAGCAGCTGTCGGTCCATCTGCACGTCGAAATTGGTAGCGATATACTTCTTTATTGCTTGCAGCGAGGAGCCATTGCGGTCCTTCAACTCGGTGATTGCTGTAGCAACCATCTCGGCAGCCGGTGGGTGGGCCGCCGGCTTCTTAGTAGTCACCTTCTTAGAGCTATCCTTCTCAGCCATCTTGATATACGGTGCGTCGGGAGGTTAACAAAATGAATAACCATCGGTTCGGCAACGCCGTCAATATACGGCATGGTTGCGTACGTGGGAGGAGACGATCCCGGGTCGTCTGCCCCCATGACTGCATGCCAGTTTGTGTTTGTTTTAAGAAACTTTTCTTCCTTCTTTTCCATCCATACATGCTCTTATTCCACCACCCCCTTCTTCTTCTTCTTCTTCATCCTCTCCTACCATGTACAATATACACAATCATTATATGAATTTGAAGAAAAAAATGAAATCAAAGGCAGATAATAATATAATAATAGGTGGCGATAACACCATCAACCCCCTCTTGAAACACAGTCACATTCATGGAAAATAGCATAGTTTCCCATTAAAATGCTGACTAAAAAGATAATAGTTTGCTCTGCATGGTCACCCTCATATCCGTACTAGTAACTGTAAATATATATTTAATTAACCACCTTGCTTTTTCTTTTACTGCTCTATACACTTTTTTTGTTCATAACATCTAAGGATGTATATCTTTATTTAATATATATCAATCATTATAGATAACGATTATTAAGGCTTACTTAGTTCATCTCAAGTGTATCGTTTTAAACTAAGAGAGAGAGAGAGAGAGAGAGAGAGAGAGAGAGAGAAAGAGAGTGGGGGAAGGGGATTCATAAATGAAACAATTCTTTCGTGAGTAATTGGTGGCCCTGATAAGGGCCGTTGAGGTTTCAAGATTTGCCGGGAGCAAACTCTAGCTTGATTTAGCGGTTTTCTTGGAAGCAGCACGGCTTGGATGTTGGGCAGAACACCACCTTGAGCGATCGTCACCCCACCCAAAAGCTTGTTGAGTTCTTCATCATTACGCACAGCGAGTTGAAGGTGGCGTGGGATGATCCTAGATTTCTTGTTGTCGCGGGCAGCGTTGCCTGCGAGTTCCAAGATTTCGGCAGTGAGGTACTCTAGGACGGCAGCCATGTAGACAGGAGCTCCACCGCCGACCCTCTTTGCATAGTTGCCCTTTCGGAGAAACCGATGAACACGTCCCACTGGAAACTGGAGCCCTGCACGGGATGAGCGCGTCTTTGCCTTGGTGCGGGCCTTTCCACTCTTTCCTCTGCCAGACATGATGTTTTGATGAGTTTAGAATAAATCGGAAGCGAAGTTCAGAACGTAACAATGTTCGATGACTTGAATGGATGCCCAACAGCGTTTTGGTGGCTATTTATACCGGGTGTTAGGATCGCAGTGACCGTCGGGGAGCATTGTGACTATTGTCCAATCAGCGGGTAGCTGACCGGATCTCCTTAAACTTGTTTCGCATCATTAGTGATGGTGCCATCTCGCGGCGACTTATCCGTTTTCTCCACTGATATCACAACCATTGCTAATCAGATTAGATTGTATAGGGTTTCTTGAATTAAAACAAACAACAGATCAATTCAAATGGATGGGACGACAACGCCTGAAAATGTGATAAAACTGTAGCCCATTCAAAGTACACTGCCACTATTTCCAATAGTGTCAGGTTCTATGTTATATTTCAGAGATCATTCATTCAATCAATCAATCAATCAATCAATCGCCTAAAAACTCTCTTTCTGGGGATATATGTTTCATCACAATTCACCCTAGATTTGTTTCAGTATGTGGCATACGTAACATGAGGAGGTCATTCATAGATTTCAGTAGATTGATATTTGAATATTCCTTGCATTTTAATGCCTAACACTTATCGTGTTCTACATTTTTATCATATCGTTTATCTGAATTATGTTCTACATTTGTATCATATCGTTTACCTGAATTATGTTCTACATTTCTATCATATCGTTCATCTAAATTATGTTCTCCAAATGTTTGTTTTTTTCTTCTTATCTTATAATAGCGTCGATTGTCATGCATCGTGTTCATTTTAGAAATCAGTGATTCTTTCTTGGGGTTGTGGTGGCTCTGAAAAGAGCCGTTTGTGTATGCGGTGCATGGGCTACATGCTGTACCGATGGTTCTAGGCGCGTTCTCCGCGGATTCGACGGGCGAGCTGGATGTCTTTGGGCATGATGGTAACCCTCTTGGCGTGGATGGCACACAGGTTGGTGTCGTCAAAGAGGCCAACTAGGTATGCCTCGCTGGCTTCTTGAAGGGCCATCACTGCGGAACTCTGGAAACGTAGCTCTGT
This sequence comes from Strongylocentrotus droebachiensis, assembly GCA_035222895.1. NCBI lineage: Eukaryota > Metazoa > Echinodermata > Echinoidea > Camarodonta > Strongylocentrotidae > Strongylocentrotus > Strongylocentrotus droebachiensis. The sequence continues at coordinate 29,607 of JAVYIG010015780.1, read as the reverse complement.
CTTGAAGTCCTGTGCAATCTCACGCACTAGACGCTGGAATGGCAGTTTTCGGATGAGAAGTTCAGTGCTCTTCTGGTAGCGGCGAATCTCTCTCAGGGCGACTGTGCCAGGCCTTGTATCGATGAGGCTTCTTGACTCCTCCAGTAGCGGGGGCACTCTTTCTGGCAGCTTTGGTCGCCAGCTGCTTGCGGGGAGCCTTCCCTCCTGTAGATTTGCGAGCGGTCTGCTTGGTGCGTGCCATAGTTGCTTGAGAGACAGTAGGTAATTCAGTACTTCAAATACGAGTGACGGGATGAATGAGAACCACTGGCAATTTTCAGCTATTTATATGAGCTGCGAAGGATCCTGGTGCCGTCGCCCTACGTTTGTAAAGCTCTCTTGATTGGTCAACCGGATTGTTCTTTTGTTTAGCGCGTGACGGGAAGGGGGGGGGGGGGGCTTGGCGATGCCGTATGTGCAAGTCAATAGAATGTGTCGAAAGGTGGCGCAACCACGTTTTAAACATGGGTTACATGGCAAGCCGGGAATTTGGCTCACGCACGCAGTGGTGCCAAATAATTACGAGAATATGCATTCTAACATATTAAGATGTTTGACCGAGAGTCTGCTCGGATGATCTTGAGAGGGCGGATGAGAGGGAGGCAGGCAGGGAGGTGGGTGGGGATGAATCATGAGAAAAGACACTATCAACTTTGACCTGAATCTCGTCAACCTTTCAAGGAAGGATGCATGGACGTATATCATGTAGGACATGTTGCCATCTTGAATTATATATATTTTTTTTTTATTTAATCGACTATTTTCGTCTTCCTTTTCGTCATCATGACTACACGTTATGACCTACTCTAGATTTATAGAGTGAGATAATATATATATGGCTAGTATTATTTTATACTATTGTGTAATCTTTATTTTATCTTTTGCAATACTCATGCATTATATTCATTATACTTTTTTATTTAATGAGAAACTACGCTACATTACTACGGATATCATTCTTTCTTGATTATTTGTGTGGCCCTGAAAAGGGCCGTTGTATGTCCAATGAGAGCAGGATATGACCTGTCTACTTGGAAGTAGTGTATTTCGTCACTGCCTTGGTACCCTCGCTCACAGCGTGCTTTGCCAGCTCTCCGGGGAGAATGAGGCGGACGGCGGTCTGAATCTCGCGACTGCTGATGGTTGACTTTTTGTTGTACTTAGCGAGGCGGAAGATTCGCCGGCAATTCGCTCGAAGATGTCGTTGACGAAGCTGTTCATGATGATCATGGCCCGACTGGAGATGCCGGTATCTGGATGAACCTGCTTGAGGACTTTGTAGATGTAGATTCCATAACTCTCCTTCCTTTTCCTGTTCCTCTTCTTGCCACCGCTGGGCCGAGGGGCCTTGACTGCCTTCTTGGAGCCTTTCTTAGCAACTTGAGCTGTTGGAGCCATGATGAATTGAGGTTTTCTGGTCTGTAAGGATGTAGCGAAACGAGTATGTCAAGCAAATATTCTTTGGATACTGTGAATGGCTTGCGAGAACCATTCCTTTTATACACGGAGCCAGATCCGTATGCTGCGGTTCGTATGCAAATGAGCCTCGGTCTCGATCCTTTCATTGGTCTTGGGCGTCGCAGAATTAGTGCCTGTACCATACCCTGCCTAGAGATGGCGACATAGTGACAACCCATACAGATCATACGGGCATATTTTCTAATATAGGATCTCTCTGCAATGTTCAATTCAATCCCCAAAGAATAAGAAATATGAAAAAGTTGAAGAAGACGATGATTTGATGGGAATTTGTATATCCGAATATGGAACATGTCGAAACTTTTTATCAAAGACATACTTGCACAGGTTATGATTCACTGCTACTTTTGACATTATCTCGGAGATATATAATTATATAGTAGTAGTAGTAGTAGTAGTAGTAGTAGTAGTGTCGCTCTATATATAAGAGGCGAATTAATTTTTAATTTCTTCTCACACAATATAAACAATGACAGACAATAATAATAAACGTAATGATATAACAGAAATGAGCATTGTAATTCAAAATTATTTGGTTACAGCAAATGAAAAAGAGAACCTATATAATATATCTAAAGCGCTGTATTAAGCGCTATACGATTACATATTAGGTATTATCATTATGAACCATGAATGCGTTATCATTATGAAAACAACATGCATCTTTTATTTTTTATTTATCCACTTCACATCTTTTATCACAGAGTAGGCTGTTTAGTAACTAGCATTTACATTTACTTTTGTAAATAAATCATAATCTCTTTCTATACAATGTTCAATTTCAGTTGAAAACATACATAAGGACCCTCATACTACAAATGCCAATGTCTATACACTATTTCTAACTAAATTTCTTACTGCATTCTGTTTCATAGACACACCCTTTCATAGACACACCCTTCTTGCCCAACCTAAATTTCATTCATTGCTTTCTGTTTCATGATTTGCCTTTCATCTCTCTATATCAATCACTATCGCCTCTTCTGGGAGGTATTTACAGTCATTATTCGTTTTGCCTTATATTAACGGCTTATTTCTTCTTCTTTCCTCCTTTCTTTCTTTACTTAACATACAACAGTATTCTTTCTTGATTATGTGGTGGCTCTGAAAAGAGCCGTTTGTTATTCTAGCCAGGAGAGAGAGAGAGAGGTCTGCTACACTTAGCCGCCGAAGCCGTACAATGTACGACCTGCCTCTTCAGTGCATACACCACGTCCATGGCTGTGACAGTCTTTCGCTTGGCGTGCTCGCAGTAGGTGACTGCATCACGGATGACATTCTCCAGGAAGACCTTCAGTACACCGCGTGTCTCTTCGTAGATGAGACCAGAGATCCTCTTGACACCTCCCCTTCTAGCAAGTCGACGGATTGCAGGCTTGGTGATGCCCTGGATGTTGTCTCGTAGAACCTTGCGATGACGTTTGGCACCACCCTTTCCGAGTCCCTTTCCTCCTTTTCCTCGACCTGACATGATGATTATTGATAGTTGAGAGCGAGTTCTGTGTGATACTGTAGACTGGATATTACGCTAAGCGAATGATGCCTCAACCGGATTGCAGCGAGTATTGTTACACCATTGCGGACTTGGGTGACGAGATTCGGCATCATTCGGTATGCGGGACTGGAGTGCGGAGACTCCCCATTCGAGTGCGCCCCCTTGTGGCGAGTATTCGCTAGCATAGTACATGCATGTATCTAGAGAGGCCTGTGTTGAATGCTCGAGTTGAAATAGCAGGGGGTGACGAATCTTATCCAACAGTACACATGGATGACGAAACTTAATTAACTGAAAAATCGGGCATCACCTACATTACTCAATATACATCAATACGAATGCATTCCTCACCCAAGCCCGCCCGCGCCCCTCTTTCTCTCTCATCCTTCATTTTTTTTCCGTATATGATTCATATGTTCATTTATATCTTATTTACAAGTAGTTTTTTTTTTCCGGACTGTATTATATATAGTTTGTTTGTATTTTAAAAGGGCTGAAACGAAAACCAGTGCTGATTGGGCTAATACCACCTTCCATAATTCATCTCATTCTTATTTCCCTTTTGTTTTTCTTCATTTCTTTGTCTCACCCCCTTTTTTTTCCTTCTTCTTCTTCTTCTTCATTACACATAATCATAGTGTCTCAGTACATTTGGACAAGTGTTCTTTCTTGGGTATGTGGTGGCTCTGAAAAGAGCCGTTTTTGGTAGGATGAGAAAGTTGGCGTGCAAAATCACTTTGCAGCCTTTGCAGTCTTCTTTGCCGCAGGCTTCTTGGGCTTGGCAGTCTTGGGTTTCTTTGCGGCGGCGGCTGCCTTCTTGGGCGTCTTCTTTGGTGTTGATTTCTTGGCTGCTGGCTTCTTGGGTGCCTTCTTTGGAGTCTTCTTCTTCTCTTTCTTTTCAGTCGTTTTCTTTACTGGCTTCTTCGCTTTCTTGGGGGCTGCCTTGATTTTCTTTGCGGCGGCTGCCTTCTGCAGTTTCTCCTTCTTCGCTGTAGCCTTTTCCTTGGCCTTCTCACGCTGTGCTAGAAGTTTTGCCTTCTCCTTCTCCTTCTTGGCCTTCTCCGACGCCTGTGCCTTGGCCGCCTGCACATTCAGCTTGAAAGAACCCGAAGCTCCTTTCCCCTTCGTCTGCACTAGTTTGCCTTTCTCCACGCCAGACTTTAGGGCCCGCTTGATGAATAGCAGCTGTCGGTCCATCTGCACGTCGAAATTGGTAGCGATATACTTCTTTATTGCTTGCAGCGAGGAGCCATTGCGGTCCTTCAACTCGGTGATTGCTGTAGCAACCATCTCGGCAGCCGGTGGGTGGGCCGCCGGCTTCTTAGTAGTCACCTTCTTAGAGCTATCCTTCTCAGCCATCTTGATATACGGTGCGTCGGGAGGTTAACAAAATGAATAACCATCGGTTCGGCAACGCCGTCAATATACGGCATGGTTGCGTACGTGGGAGGAGACGATCCCGGGTCGTCTGCCCCCATGACTGCATGCCAGTTTGTGTTTGTTTTAAGAAACTTTTCTTCCTTCTTTTCCATCCATACATGCTCTTATTCCACCACCCCCTTCTTCTTCTTCTTCTTCATCCTCTCCTACCATGTACAATATACACAATCATTATATGAATTTGAAGAAAAAAATGAAATCAAAGGCAGATAATAATATAATAATAGGTGGCGATAACACCATCAACCCCCTCTTGAAACACAGTCACATTCATGGAAAATAGCATAGTTTCCCATTAAAATGCTGACTAAAAAGATAATAGTTTGCTCTGCATGGTCACCCTCATATCCGTACTAGTAACTGTAAATATATATTTAATTAACCACCTTGCTTTTTCTTTTACTGCTCTATACACTTTTTTTGTTCATAACATCTAAGGATGTATATCTTTATTTAATATATATCAATCATTATAGATAACGATTATTAAGGCTTACTTAGTTCATCTCAAGTGTATCGTTTTAAACTAAGAGAGAGAGAGAGAGAGAGAGAGAGAGAGAGAGAGAGAGAGAAAGAGAGTGGGGGAAGGGGATTCATAAATGAAACAATTCTTTCGTGAGTAATTGGTGGCCCTGATAAGGGCCGTTGAGGTTTCAAGATTTGCCGGGAGCAAACTCTAGCTTGATTTAGCGGTTTTCTTGGGAAGCAGCACGGCTTGGATGTTGGGCAGAACACCACCTTGAGCGATCGTCACCCCACCCAAAAGCTTGTTGAGTTCTTCATCATTACGCACAGCGAGTTGAAGGTGGCGTGGGATGATCCTAGATTTCTTGTTGTCGCGGGCAGCGTTGCCTGCGAGTTCCAAGATTTCGGCAGTGAGGTACTCTAGGACGGCAGCCATGTAGACAGGAGCTCCACCGCCGACCCTCTTTGCATAGTTGCCCTTTCGGAGAAACCGATGAACACGTCCCACTGGAAACTGGAGCCCTGCACGGGATGAGCGCGTCTTTGCCTTGGTGCGGGCCTTTCCACTCTTTCCTCTGCCAGACATGATGTTTTTGATGAGTTTAGAATAAATCGGAAGCGAAGTTCAGAACGTAACAATGTTCGATGACTTGAATGGATGCCCAACAGCGTTTTGGTGGCTATTTATACCGGGTGTTAGGATCGCAGTGACCGTCGGGGAGCATTGTGACTATTGTCCAATCAGCGGGTAGCTGACCGGATCTCCTTAAACTTGTTTCGCATCATTAGTGAATGGTGCCATCTCGCGGCGACTTATCCGTTTTCTCCACTGATATCACAACCATTGCTAATCAGATTAGATTGTATAGGGTTTCTTGAATTAAAACAAACAACAGATCAATTCAAATGGATGGGACGACAACGCCTGAAAATGTGATAAAACTGTAGCCCATTCAAAGTACACTGCCACTATTTCCAATAGTGTCAGGTTCTATGTTATATTTCAGAGATCATTCATTCAATCAATCAATCAATCAATCAATCGCCTAAAAACTCTCTTTCTGGGGATATATGTTTCATCACAATTCACCCTAGATTTGTTTCAGTATGTGGCATACGTAACATGAGGAGGTCATTCATAGATTTCAGTAGATTGATATTTGAATATTCCTTGCATTTTAATGCCTAACACTTATCGTGTTCTACATTTTTATCATATCGTTTATCTGAATTATGTTCTACATTTGTATCATATCGTTTACCTGAATTATGTTCTACATTTCTATCATATCGTTCATCTAAATTATGTTCTCCAAATGTTTGTTTTTTTCTTCTTATCTTATAATAGCGTCGATTGTCATGCATCGTGTTCATTTTAGAAATCAGTGATTCTTTCTTGGGGTTGTGGTGGCTCTGAAAAGAGCCGTTTGTGTATGCGGTGCATGGGCTACATGCTGTACCGATGGTTCTAGGCGCGTTCTCCGCGGATTCGACGGGCGAGCTGGATGTCTTTGGGCATGATGGTAACCCTCTTGGCGTGGATGGCACACAGGTTGGTGTCCTCAAAGAGGCCAACTAGGTATGCCTCGCTGGCTTCTTGAAGGGCCATCACTGCGGAACTCTGGAAACGTAGCTCTGTCTTGAAGTCCTGTGCAATCTCACGCACTAGACGCTGGAATGGCAGTTTTCGGATGAGAAGTTCAGTGCTCTTCTGGTAGCGGCGAATCTCTCTCAGGGCGACTGTGCCAGGCCTGTATCGATGAGGCTTCTTGACTCCTCCAGTAGCGGGGGCACTCTTTCTGGCAGCTTTGGTCGCCAGCTGCTTGCGGGGAGCCTTCCCTCCTGTAGATTTGCGAGCGGTCTGCTTGGTGCGTGCCATAGTTGCTTGAGAGACAGTAGGTAATTCAGTACTTCAAATACGAGTGACGGGATGAATGAGAACCACTGGCAATTTTCAGCTATTTATATGAGCTGCGAAGGATCCTGGTGCCGTCGCCCTACGTTTGTAAAGCTCTCTTGATTGGTCAACCGGATTGTTCTTTTGTTTAGCGCGTGACGGGAAGGGGGGGGGGGGGGGCTTGGCGATGCCGTATGTGCAAGTCAATAGAATGTGTCGAAAGGTGGCGCAACCACCGTTTTAAACATGGGTTACATGGCAAGCCGGGAATTTGGCTCACGCACGCAGTGGTGCCAAATAATTACGAGAATATGCATTCTAACATATGATGATTAAGATGTTTGACCGAGAGTCTGCTCGGATGATCTTGAGAGGGCGGATGAGAGGGAGGCAGGCAGGGAGGTGGGTGGGGATGAATCATGAGAAAAGACACTATCAACTTTGACCTGAATCTCGTCAACCTTTCAAGGAAGGATGCATGGACGTATATCATGTAGGACATGTTGCCATCTTGAATTATATATATTTTTTTTTTATTTAATCGACTATTTTCGTCTTCCTTTTCGTCATCATGACTACACGTTATGACCTACTCTAGATTTATAGAGTGAGATAATATATATATGGCTAGTATTATTTTATACTATTGTGTAATCTTTATTTTATCTTTTGCAATACTCATGCATTATATTCATTATACTTTTTTATTTAATGAGAAACTACGCTACATTACTACGGATATCATTCTTTCTTGATTATTTGTGTGGCCCTGAAAAGGGCCGTTGTATGTCCAATGAGAGCAGGATATGACCTGTCTACTTGGAAGTAGTGTATTTCGTCACTGCCTTGGTACCCTCGCTCACAGCGTGCTTTGCCAGCTCTCCGGGGAGAATGAGGCGGACGGCGGTCTGAATCTCGCGACTGCTGATGGTTGACTTTTTGTTGTACTTAGCGAGGCGGGAAGATTCGCCGGCAATTCGCTCGAAGATGTCGTTGACGAAGCTGTTCATGATGATCATGGCCCGACTGGAGATGCCGGTATCTGGATGAACCTGCTTGAGGACTTTGTAGATGTAGATTCCATAACTCTCCTTCCTTTTCCTGTTCCTCTTCTTGCCACCGCTGGGCCGAGGGGCCTTGACTGCCTTCTTGGAGCCTTTCTTAGCAACTTGAGCTGTTGGAGCCATGATGAATTGAGGTTTTCTGGTCTGTAAGGATGTAGCGAAACGAGTATGTCAAGCAAATATTCTTTGGATACTGTGAATGGCTTGCGAGAACCATTCCTTTTTATACACGGAGCCAGATCCGTATGCTGCGGTTCGTATGCAAATGAGCCTCGGTCTCGATCCTTTCATTGGTCTTGGGCGTCGCAGAATTAGTGCCTGTACCATACCCTGCCTAGAGATGGCGACATAGTGACAACCCATACAGATCATACGGGCATATTTTCTAATATAGGATCTCTCTGCAATGTTCAATTCAATCCCCAAAGAATAAGAAATATGAAAAAGTTGAAGAAGACGATGATTTTGATGGGAATTTGTATATCCGAATATGGAACATGTCGAAACTTTTTATCAAAGACATACTTGCACAGGTTATGATTCACTGCTACTTTTGACATTATCTCGGAGATATATAATTATATAGTAGTAGTAGTAGTAGTAGTAGTAGTAGTAGTAGTGTCGCTCTATATATAAAGAGCGAATTAATTTTTAATTTCTTCTCACACAATATAAACAATGACAGACAATAATAATAAACGTAATGATATAACAGAAATGAGCATTGTAATTCAAAATTATTTGGTTACAGCAAATGAAAAAGAGAACCTATATAATATATCTAAAGCGCTGTATTAAGCGCTATACGATTACATATTAGGTATTATCATTATGAACCATGAATGCGTTATCATTATGAAAACAACATGCATCTTTTATTTTTTATTTATCCACTTCACATCTTTTATCACAGAGTAGGCTGTTTAGTAACTAGCATTTACATTTACTTTTGTAAATAAATCATAATCTCTTTCTATACAATGTTCAATTTCAGTTGAAAACATACATAAGGACCCTCATACTACAAATGCCAATGTCTATACACTATTTCTAACTAAATTTCTTACTGCATTCTGTTTCATAGACACACCCTTTCATAGACACACCCTTCTTGCCCAACCTAAATTTCATTCATTGCTTTCTGTTTCATGATTTGCCTTTCATCTCTCTATATCAATCACTATCGCCTCTTCTGGGAGGTATTTACAGTCATTATTCGTTTTGCCTTATATTAACGGCTTATTTCTTCTTCTTTCCTCCTTTCTTTCTTTACTTAACATACAACAGTATTCTTTCTTGATTATGTGGTGGCTCTGAAAAGAGCCGTTTGTTATTCTAGCCAGGAGAGAGAGAGAGAGGTCTGCTACACTTAGCCGCCGAAGCCGTACAATGTACGACCCTGCCTCTTCAGTGCATACACCACGTCCATGGCTGTGACAGTCTTTCGCTTGGCGTGCTCGCAGTAGGTGACTGCATCACGGATGACATTCTCCAGGAAGACCTTCAGTACACCGCGTGTCTCTTCGTAGATGAGACCAGAGATCCTCTTGACACCTCCCCTTCTAGCAAGTCGACGGATTGCAGGCTTGGTGATGCCCTGGATGTTGTCTCGTAGAACCTTGCGATGACGTTTGGCACCACCCTTTCCGAGTCCCTTTCCTCCTTTTCCTCGACCTGACATGATGATTATTGATAGTTGAGAGCGAGTTCTGTGTGATACTGTAGACTGGATATTACGCTAAGCGAATGATGCCTCAACCGGATTGCAGCGAGTATTGTTACACCATTGCGGACTTGGGTGACGAGATTCGGCATCATTCGGTATGCGGGACTGGAGTGCGGAGACTCCCCATTCGAGTGCGCCCCCTTGTGGCGAGTATTCGCTAGCATAGTACATGCATGTATCTAGAGAGGCCTGTGTTGAATGCTCGAGTTGAAATAGCAGGGGGTGACGAATCTTATCCAACAGTACACATGGATGACGAAACTTAATTAACTGAAAAATCGGGCATCACCTACATTACTCAATATACATCAATACGAATGCATTCCTCACCCAAGCCCGCCCGCGCCCCTCTTTCTCTCTCATCCTTCATTTTTTTTCCGTATATGATTCATATGTTCATTTATATCTTATTTACAAGTAGTTTTTTTTTTCCGGACTGTATTATATATAGTTTGTTTGTATTTTAAAAGGGCTGAAACGAAAACCAGTGCTGATTGGGCTAATACCACCTTCCATAATTCATCTCATTCTTATTTCCCTTTTGTTTTTCTTCATTTCTTTGTCTCACCCCCTTTTTTTTCCTTCTTCTTCTTCTTCTTCATTACACATAATCATAGTGTCTCAGTACATTTGGACAAGTGTTCTTTCTTGGGTATGTGGTGGCTCTGAAAAGAGCCGTTTTTGGTAGGATGAGAAAGTTGGCGTGCAAAATCACTTTGCAGCCTTTGCAGTCTTCTTTGCCGCAGGCTTCTTGGGCTTGGCAGTCTTGGGTTTCTTTGCGGCGGCGGCTGCCTTCTTGGGCGTCTTCTTTGGTGTTGATTTCTTGGCTGCTGGCTTCTTGGGTGCCTTCTTTGGAGTCTTCTTCTTCTCTTTCTTTTCAGTCGTTTTCTTTACTGGCTTCTTCGCTTTCTTGGGGGCTGCCTTGATTTTCTTTGCGGCGGCTGCCTTCTGCAGTTTCTCCTTCTTCGCTGTAGCCTTTTCCTTGGCCTTCTCACGCTGTGCTAGAAGTTTTGCCTTCTCCTTCTCCTTCTTGGCCTTCTCCGACGCCTGTGCCTTGGCCGCCTGCACATTCAGCTTGAAAGAACCCGAAGCTCCTTTCCCCTTCGTCTGCACTAGTTTGCCTTTCTCCACGCCAGACTTTAGGGCCCGCTTGATGAATAGCAGCTGTCGGTCCATCTGCACGTCGAAATTGGTAGCGATATACTTCTTTATTGCTTGCAGCGAGGAGCCATTGCGGTCCTTCAACTCGGTGATTGCTGTAGCAACCATCTCGGCAGCCGGTGGGTGGGCCGCCGGCTTCTTAGTAGTCACCTTCTTAGAGCTATCCTTCTCAGCCATCTTGATATACGGTGCGTCGGGAGGTTAACAAAATGAATAACCATCGGTTCGGCAACGCCGTCAATATACGGCATGGTTGCGTACGTGGGAGGAGACGATCCCGGGTCGTCTGCCCCCATGACTGCATGCCAGTTTGTGTTTGTTTTAAGAAACTTTTCTTCCTTCTTTTCCATCCATACATGCTCTTATTCCACCACCCCCTTCTTCTTCTTCTTCTTCATCCTCTCCTACCATGTACAATATACACAATCATTATATGAATTTGAAGAAAAAAATGAAATCAAAGGCAGATAATAATATAATAATAGGTGGCGATAACACCATCAACCCCCTCTTGAAACACAGTCACATTCATGGAAAATAGCATAGTTTCCCATTAAAATGCTGACTAAAAAGATAATAGTTTGCTCTGCATGGTCACCCTCATATCCGTACTAGTAACTGTAAATATATATTTAATTAACCACCTTGCTTTTTCTTTTACTGCTCTATACACTTTTTTTGTTCATAACATCTAAGGATGTATATCTTTATTTAATATATATCAATCATTATAGATAACGATTATTAAGGCTTACTTAGTTCATCTCAAGTGTATCGTTTTAAACTAAGAGAGAGAGAGAGAGAGAGAGAGAGAGAGAGAGAGAGAGAAAGAGAGTGGGGGAAGGGGATTCATAAATGAAACAATTCTTTCGTGAGTAATTGGTGGCCCTGATAAGGGCCGTTGAGGTTTCAAGATTTGCCGGGAGCAAACTCTAGCTTGATTTAGCGGTTTTCTTGGGAAGCAGCACGGCTTGGATGTTGGGCAGAACACCACCTTGAGCGATCGTCACCCCACCCAAAAGCTTGTTGAGTTCTTCATCATTACGCACAGCGAGTTGAAGGTGGCGTGGGATGATCCTAGATTTCTTGTTGTCGCGGGCAGCGTTGCCTGCGAGTTCCAAGATTTCGGCAGTGAGGTACTCTAGGACGGCAGCCATGTAGACAGGAGCTCCACCGCCGACCCTCTTTGCATAGTTGCCCTTTCGGAGAAACCGATGAACACGTCCCACTGGAAACTGGAGCCCTGCACGGGATGAGCGCGTCTTTGCCTTGGTGCGGGCCTTTCCACTCTTTCCTCTGCCAGACATGATGTTTTTGATGAGTTTAGAATAAATCGGAAGCGAAGTTCAGAACGTAACAATGTTCGATGACTTGAATGGATGCCCAACAGCGTTTTGGTGGCTATTTATACCGGGTGTTAGGATCGCAGTGACCGTCGGGGAGCATTGTGACTATTGTCCAATCAGCGGGTAGCTGACCGGATCTCCTTAAACTTGTTTCGCATCATTAGTGAATGGTGCCATCTCGCGGCGACTTATCCGTTTTCTCCACTGATATCACAACCATTGCTAATCAGATTAGATTGTATAGGGTTTCTTGAATTAAAACAAACAACAGATCAATTCAAATGGATGGGACGACAACGCCTGAAAATGTGATAAAACTGTAGCCCATTCAAAGTACACTGCCACTATTTCCAATAGTGTCAGGTTCTATGTTATATTTCAGAGATCATTCATTCAATCAATCAATCAATCAATCAATCGCCTAAAAACTCTCTTTCTGGGGATATATGTTTCATCACAATTCACCCTAGATTTGTTTCAGTATGTGGCATACGTAACATGAGGAGGTCATTCATAGATTTCAGTAGATTGATATTTGAATATTCCTTGCATTTTAATGCCTAACACTTATCGTGTTCTACATTTTTATCATATCGTTTATCTGAATTATGTTCTACATTTGTATCATATCGTTTACCTGAATTATGTTCTACATTTCTATCATATCGTTCATCTAAATTATGTTCTCCAAATGTTTGTTTTTTTCTTCTTATCTTATAATAGCGTCGATTGTCATGCATCGTGTTCATTTTAGAAATCAGTGATTCTTTCTTGGGGTTGTGGTGGCTCTGAAAAGAGCCGTTTGTGTATGCGGTGCATGGGCTACATGCTGTACCGATGGTTCTAGGCGCGTTCTCCGCGGATTCGACGGGCGAGCTGGATGTCTTTGGGCATGATGGTAACCCTCTTGGCGTGGATGGCACACAGGTTGGTGTCCTCAAAGAGGCCAACTAGGTATGCCTCGCTGGCTTCTTGAAGGGCCATCACTGCGGAACTCTGGAAACGTAGCTCTGTCTTGAAGTCCTGTGCAATCTCACGCACTAGACGCTGGAATGGCAGTTTTCGGATGAGAAGTTCAGTGCTCTTCTGGTAGCGGCGAATCTCTCTCAGGGCGACTGTGCCAGGCCTGTATCGATGAGGCTTCTTGACTCCTCCAGTAGCGGGGGCACTCTTTCTGGCAGCTTTGGTCGCCAGCTGCTTGCGGGGAGCCTTCCCTCCTGTAGATTTGCGAGCGGTCTGCTTGGTGCGTGCCATAGTTGCTTGAGAGACAGTAGGTAATTCAGTACTTCAAATACGAGTGACGGGATGAATGAGAACCACTGGCAATTTTCAGCTATTTATATGAGCTGCGAAGGATCCTGGTGCCGTCGCCCTACGTTTGTAAAGCTCTCTTGATTGGTCAACCGGATTGTTCTTTTGTTTAGCGCGTGACGGGAAGGGGGGGGGGGGGGCTTGGCGATGCCGTATGTGCAAGTCAATAGAATGTGTCGAAAGGTGGCGCAACCACCGTTTTAAACATGGGTTACATGGCAAGCCGGGAATTTGGCTCACGCACGCAGTGGTGCCAAATAATTACGAGAATATGCATTCTAACATATGATGATTAAGATGTTTGACCGAGAGTCTGCTCGGATGATCTTGAGAGGGCGGATGAGAGGGAGGCAGGCAGGGAGGTGGGTGGGGATGAATCATGAGAAAAGACACTATCAACTTTGACCTGAATCTCGTCAACCTTTCAAGGAAGGATGCATGGACGTATATCATGTAGGACATGTTGCCATCTTGAATTATATATATTTTTTTTTATTTAATCGACTATTTTCGTCTTCCTTTTCGTCATCATGACTACACGTTATGACCTACTCTAGATTTATAGAGTGAGATAATATATATATGGCTAGTATTATTTTATACTATTGTGTAATCTTTATTTTATCTTTTGCAATACTCATGCATTATATTCATTATACTTTTTTATTTAATGAGAAACTACGCTACATTACTACGGATATCATTCTTTCTTGATTATTTGTGTGGCCCTGAAAAGGGCCGTTGTATGTCCAATGAGAGCAGGATATGACCTGTCTACTTGGAAGTAGTGTATTTCGTCACTGCCTTGGTACCCTCGCTCACAGCGTGCTTTGCCAGCTCTCCGGGGAGAATGAGGCGGACGGCGGTCTGAATCTCGCGACTGCTGATGGTTGACTTTTTGTTGTACTTAGCGAGGCGGGAAGATTCGCCGGCAATTCGCTCGAAGATGTCGTTGACGAAGCTGTTCATGATGATCATGGCCCGACTGGAGATGCCGGTATCTGGATGAACCTGCTTGAGGACTTTGTAGATGTAGATTCCATAACTCTCCTTCCTTTTCCTGTTCCTCTTCTTGCCACCGCTGGGCCGAGGGGCCTTGACTGCCTTCTTGGAGCCTTTCTTAGCAACTTGAGCTGTTGGAGCCATGATGAATTGAGGTTTTCTGGTCTGTAAGGATGTAGCGAAACGAGTATGTCAAGCAAATATTCTTTGGATACTGTGAATGGCTTGCGAGAACCATTCCTTTTTATACACGGAGCCAGATCCGTATGCTGCGGTTCGTATGCAAATGAGCCTCGGTCTCGATCCTTTCATTGGTCTTGGGCGTCGCAGAATTAGTGCCTGTACCATACCCTGCCTAGAGATGGCGACATAGTGACAACCCATACAGATCATACGGGCATATTTTCTAATATAGGATCTCTCTGCAATGTTCAATTCAATCCCCAAAGAATAAGAAATATGAAAAAGTTGAAGAAGACGATGATTTTGATGGGAATTTGTATATCCGAATATGGAACATGTCGAAACTTTTTATCAAAGACATACTTGCACAGGTTATGATTCACTGCTACTTTTGACATTATCTCGGAGATATATAATTATATAGTAGTAGTAGTAGTAGTAGTAGTAGTAGTAGTAGTAGTGTCGCTCTATATATAAAGAGCGAATTAATTTTTAATTTCTTCTCACACAATATAAACAATGACAGACAATAATAATAAACGTAATGATATAACAGAAATGAGCATTGTAATTCAAAATTATTTGGTTACAGCAAATGAAAAAGAGAACCTATATAATATATCTAAAGCGCTGTATTAAGCGCTATACGATTACATATTAGGTATTATCATTATGAACCATGAATGCGTTATCATTATGAAAACAACATGCATCTTTTATTTTTTATTTATCCACTTCACATCTTTTATCACAGAGTAGGCTGTTTAGTAACTAGCATTTACATTTACTTTTGTAAATAAATCATAATCTCTTTCTATACAATGTTCAATTTCAGTTGAAAACATACATAAGGACCCTCATACTACAAATGCCAATGTCTATACACTATTTCTAACTAAATTTCTTACTGCATTCTGTTTCATAGACACACCCTTTCATAGACACACCCTTCTTGCCCAACCTAAATTTCATTCATTGCTTTCTGTTTCATGATTTGCCTTTCATCTCTCTATATCAATCACTATCGCCTCTTCTGGGAGGTATTTACAGTCATTATTCGTTTTGCCTTATATTAACGGCTTATTTCTTCTTCTTTCCTCCTTTCTTTCTTTACTTAACATACAACAGTATTCTTTCTTGATTATGTGGTGGCTCTGAAAAGAGCCGTTTGTTATTCTAGCCAGGAGAGAGAGAGAGAGGTCTGCTACACTTAGCCGCCGAAGCCGTACAATGTACGACCCTGCCTCTTCAGTGCATACACCACGTCCATGGCTGTGACAGTCTTTCGCTTGGCGTGCTCGCAGTAGGTGACTGCATCACGGATGACATTCTCCAGGAAGACCTTCAGTACACCGCGTGTCTCTTCGTAGATGAGACCAGAGATCCTCTTGACACCTCCCCTTCTAGCAAGTCGACGGATTGCAGGCTTGGTGATGCCCTGGATGTTGTCTCGTAGAACCTTGCGATGACGTTTGGCACCACCCTTTCCGAGTCCCTTTCCTCCTTTTCCTCGACCTGACATGATGATTATTGATAGTTGAGAGCGAGTTCTGTGTGATACTGTAGACTGGATATTACGCTAAGCGAATGATGCCTCAACCGGATTGCAGCGAGTATTGTTACACCATTGCGGACTTGGGTGACGAGATTCGGCATCATTCGGTATGCGGGACTGGAGTGCGGAGACTCCCCATTCGAGTGCGCCCCCTTGTGGCGAGTATTCGCTAGCATAGTACATGCATGTATCTAGAGAGGCCTGTGTTGAATGCTCGAGTTGAAATAGCAGGGGGTGACGAATCTTATCCAACAGTACACATGGATGACGAAACTTAATTAACTGAAAAATCGGGCATCACCTACATTACTCAATATACATCAATACGAATGCATTCCTCACCCAAGCCCGCCCGCGCCCCTCTTTCTCTCTCATCCTTCATTTTTTTTCCGTATATGATTCATATGTTCATTTATATCTTATTTACAAGTAGTTTTTTTTTTCCGGACTGTATTATATATAGTTTGTTTGTATTTTAAAAGGGCTGAAACGAAAACCAGTGCTGATTGGGCTAATACCACCTTCCATAATTCATCTCATTCTTATTTCCCTTTTGTTTTTCTTCATTTCTTTGTCTCACCCCCTTTTTTTTCCTTCTTCTTCTTCTTCTTCATTACACATAATCATAGTGTCTCAGTACATTTGGACAAGTGTTCTTTCTTGGGTATGTGGTGGCTCTGAAAAGAGCCGTTTTTGGTAGGATGAGAAAGTTGGCGTGCAAAATCACTTTGCAGCCTTTGCAGTCTTCTTTGCCGCAGGCTTCTTGGGCTTGGCAGTCTTGGGTTTCTTTGCGGCGGCGGCTGCCTTCTTGGGCGTCTTCTTTGGTGTTGATTTCTTGGCTGCTGGCTTCTTGGGTGCCTTCTTTGGAGTCTTCTTCTTCTCTTTCTTTTCAGTCGTTTTCTTTACTGGCTTCTTCGCTTTCTTGGGGGCTGCCTTGATTTTCTTTGCGGCGGCTGCCTTCTGCAGTTTCTCCTTCTTCGCTGTAGCCTTTTCCTTGGCCTTCTCACGCTGTGCTAGAAGTTTTGCCTTCTCCTTCTCCTTCTTGGCCTTCTCCGACGCCTGTGCCTTGGCCGCCTGCACATTCAGCTTGAAAGAACCCGAAGCTCCTTTCCCCTTCGTCTGCACTAGTTTGCCTTTCTCCACGCCAGACTTTAGGGCCCGCTTGATGAATAGCAGCTGTCGGTCCATCTGCACGTCGAAATTGGTAGCGATATACTTCTTTATTGCTTGCAGCGAGGAGCCATTGCGGTCCTTCAACTCGGTGATTGCTGTAGCAACCATCTCGGCAGCCGGTGGGTGGGCCGCCGGCTTCTTAGTAGTCACCTTCTTAGAGCTATCCTTCTCAGCCATCTTGATATACGGTGCGTCGGGAGGTTAACAAAATGAATAACCATCGGTTCGGCAACGCCGTCAATATACGGCATGGTTGCGTACGTGGGAGGAGACGATCCCGGGTCGTCTGCCCCCATGACTGCATGCCAGTTTGTGTTTGTTTTAAGAAACTTTTCTTCCTTCTTTTCCATCCATACATGCTCTTATTCCACCACCCCCTTCTTCTTCTTCTTCTTCATCCTCTCCTACCATGTACAATATACACAATCATTATATGAATTTGAAGAAAAAAATGAAATCAAAGGCAGATAATAATATAATAATAGGTGGCGATAACACCATCAACCCCCTCTTGAAACACAGTCACATTCATGGAAAATAGCATAGTTTCCCATTAAAATGCTGACTAAAAAGATAATAGTTTGCTCTGCATGGTCACCCTCATATCCGTACTAGTAACTGTAAATATATATTTAATTAACCACCTTGCTTTTTCTTTTACTGCTCTATACACTTTTTTTGTTCATAACATCTAAGGATGTATATCTTTATTTAATATATATCAATCATTATAGATAACGATTATTAAGGCTTACTTAGTTCATCTCAAGTGTATCGTTTTAAACTAAGAGAGAGAGAGAGAGAGAGAGAGAGAGAGAGAGAGAGAAAGAGAGTGGGGGAAGGGGATTCATAAATGAAACAATTCTTTCGTGAGTAATTGGTGGCCCTGATAAGGGCCGTTGAGGTTTCAAGATTTGCCGGGAGCAAACTCTAGCTTGATTTAGCGGTTTTCTTGGGAAGCAGCACGGCTTGGATGTTGGGCAGAACACCACCTTGAGCGATCGTCACCCCACCCAAAAGCTTGTTGAGTTCTTCATCATTACGCACAGCGAGTTGAAGGTGGCGTGGGATGATCCTAGATTTCTTGTTGTCGCGGGCAGCGTTGCCTGCGAGTTCCAAGATTTCGGCAGTGAGGTACTCTAGGACGGCAGCCATGTAGACAGGAGCTCCACCGCCGACCCTCTTTGCATAGTTGCCCTTTCGGAGAAACCGATGAACACGTCCCACTGGAAACTGGAGCCCTGCACGGGATGAGCGCGTCTTTGCCTTGGTGCGGGCCTTTCCACTCTTTCCTCTGCCAGACATGATGTTTTTGATGAGTTTAGAATAAATCGGAAGCGAAGTTCAGAACGTAACAATGTTCGATGACTTGAATGGATGCCCAACAGCGTTTTGGTGGCTATTTATACCGGGTGTTAGGATCGCAGTGACCGTCGGGGAGCATTGTGACTATTGTCCAATCAGCGGGTAGCTGACCGGATCTCCTTAAACTTGTTTCGCATCATTAGTGAATGGTGCCATCTCGCGGCGACTTATCCGTTTTCTCCACTGATATCACAACCATTGCTAATCAGATTAGATTGTATAGGGTTTCTTGAATTAAAACAAACAACAGATCAATTCAAATGGATGGGACGACAACGCCTGAAAATGTGATAAAACTGTAGCCCATTCAAAGTACACTGCCACTATTTCCAATAGTGTCAGGTTCTATGTTATATTTCAGAGATCATTCATTCAATCAATCAATCAATCAATCAATCGCCTAAAAACTCTCTTTCTGGGGATATATGTTTCATCACAATTCACCCTAGATTTGTTTCAGTATGTGGCATACGTAACATGAGGAGGTCATTCATAGATTTCAGTAGATTGATATTTGAATATTCCTTGCATTTTAATGCCTAACACTTATCGTGTTCTACATTTTTATCATATCGTTTATCTGAATTATGTTCTACATTTGTATCATATCGTTTACCTGAATTATGTTCTACATTTCTATCATATCGTTCATCTAAATTATGTTCTCCAAATGTTTGTTTTTTTCTTCTTATCTTATAATAGCGTCGATTGTCATGCATCGTGTTCATTTTAGAAATCAGTGATTCTTTCTTGGGGTTGTGGTGGCTCTGAAAAGAGCCGTTTGTGTATGCGGTGCATGGGCTACATGCTGTACCGATGGTTCTAGGCGCGTTCTCCGCGGATTCGACGGGCGAGCTGGATGTCTTTGGGCATGATGGTAACCCTCTTGGCGTGGATGGCACACAGGTTGGTGTCCTCAAAGAGGCCAACTAGGTATGCCTCGCTGGCTTCTTGAAGGGCCATCACTGCGGAACTCTGGAAACGTAGCTCTGTCTTGAAGTCCTGTGCAATCTCACGCACTAGACGCTGGAATGGCAGTTTTCGGATGAG
This sequence comes from Strongylocentrotus droebachiensis, assembly GCA_035222895.1. Lineage (NCBI taxonomy): Eukaryota > Metazoa > Echinodermata > Echinoidea > Camarodonta > Strongylocentrotidae > Strongylocentrotus > Strongylocentrotus droebachiensis. The sequence continues at coordinate 9,856 of JAVYIG010015780.1, read as the reverse complement.
AAGTTCAGTGCTCTTCTGGTAGCGGCGAATCTCTCTCAGGGCGACTGTGCCAGGCCTGTATCGATGAGGCTTCTTGACTCCTCCAGTAGCGGGGGCACTCTTTCTGGCAGCTTTGGTCGCCAGCTGCTTGCGGGGAGCCTTCCCTCCTGTAGATTTGCGAGCGGTCTGCTTGGTGCGTGCCATAGTTGCTTGAGAGACAGTAGGTAATTCAGTACTTCAAATACGAGTGACGGGATGAATGAGAACCACTGGCAATTTTCAGCTATTTATATGAGCTGCGAAGGATCCTGGTGCCGTCGCCCTACGTTTGTAAAGCTCTCTTGATTGGTCAACCGGATTGTTCTTTTGTTTAGCGCGTGACGGGAAGGGGGGGGGGGGGCTTGGCGATGCCGTATGTGCAAGTCAATAGAATGTGTCGAAAGGTGGCGCAACCACCGTTTTAAACATGGGTTACATGGCAAGCCGGGAATTTGGCTCACGCACGCAGTGGTGCCAAATAATTACGAGAATATGCATTCTAACATATGATGATTAAGATGTTTGACCGAGAGTCTGCTCGGATGATCTTGAGAGGGCGGATGAGAGGGAGGCAGGCAGGGAGGTGGGTGGGGATGAATCATGAGAAAAGACACTATCAACTTTGACCTGAATCTCGTCAACCTTTCAAGGAAGGATGCATGGACGTATATCATGTAGGACATGTTGCCATCTTGAATTATATATATTTTTTTTTTATTTAATCGACTATTTTCGTCTTCCTTTTCGTCATCATGACTACACGTTATGACCTACTCTAGATTTATAGAGTGAGATAATATATATATGGCTAGTATTATTTTATACTATTGTGTAATCTTTATTTTATCTTTTGCAATACTCATGCATTATATTCATTATACTTTTTTATTTAATGAGAAACTACGCTACATTACTACGGATATCATTCTTTCTTGATTATTTGTGTGGCCCTGAAAAGGGCCGTTGTATGTCCAATGAGAGCAGGATATGACCTGTCTACTTGGAAGTAGTGTATTTCGTCACTGCCTTGGTACCCTCGCTCACAGCGTGCTTTGCCAGCTCTCCGGGGAGAATGAGGCGGACGGCGGTCTGAATCTCGCGACTGCTGATGGTTGACTTTTTGTTGTACTTAGCGAGGCGGGAAGATTCGCCGGCAATTCGCTCGAAGATGTCGTTGACGAAGCTGTTCATGATGATCATGGCCCGACTGGAGATGCCGGTATCTGGATGAACCTGCTTGAGGACTTTGTAGATGTAGATTCCATAACTCTCCTTCCTTTTCCTGTTCCTCTTCTTGCCACCGCTGGGCCGAGGGGCCTTGACTGCCTTCTTGGAGCCTTTCTTAGCAACTTGAGCTGTTGGAGCCATGATGAATTGAGGTTTTCTGGTCTGTAAGGATGTAGCGAAACGAGTATGTCAAGCAAATATTCTTTGGATACTGTGAATGGCTTGCGAGAACCATTCCTTTTTATACACGGAGCCAGATCCGTATGCTGCGGTTCGTATGCAAATGAGCCTCGGTCTCGATCCTTTCATTGGTCTTGGGCGTCGCAGAATTAGTGCCTGTACCATACCCTGCCTAGAGATGGCGACATAGTGACAACCCATACAGATCATACGGGCATATTTTCTAATATAGGATCTCTCTGCAATGTTCAATTCAATCCCCAAAGAATAAGAAATATGAAAAAGTTGAAGAAGACGATGATTTTGATGGGAATTTGTATATCCGAATATGGAACATGTCGAAACTTTTTATCAAAGACATACTTGCACAGGTTATGATTCACTGCTACTTTTGACATTATCTCGGAGATATATAATTATATAGTAGTAGTAGTAGTAGTAGTAGTAGTAGTAGTGTCGCTCTATATATAAAGAGCGAATTAATTTTTAATTTCTTCTCACACAATATAAACAATGACAGACAATAATAATAAACGTAATGATATAACAGAAATGAGCATTGTAATTCAAAATTATTTGGTTACAGCAAATGAAAAAGAGAACCTATATAATATATCTAAAGCGCTGTATTAAGCGCTATACGATTACATATTAGGTATTATCATTATGAACCATGAATGCGTTATCATTATGAAAACAACATGCATCTTTTATTTTTTATTTATCCACTTCACATCTTTTATCACAGAGTAGGCTGTTTAGTAACTAGCATTTACATTTACTTTTGTAAATAAATCATAATCTCTTTCTATACAATGTTCAATTTCAGTTGAAAACATACATAAGGACCCTCATACTACAAATGCCAATGTCTATACACTATTTCTAACTAAATTTCTTACTGCATTCTGTTTCATAGACACACCCTTTCATAGACACACCCTTCTTGCCCAACCTAAATTTCATTCATTGCTTTCTGTTTCATGATTTGCCTTTCATCTCTCTATATCAATCACTATCGCCTCTTCTGGGAGGTATTTACAGTCATTATTCGTTTTGCCTTATATTAACGGCTTATTTCTTCTTCTTTCCTCCTTTCTTTCTTTACTTAACATACAACAGTATTCTTTCTTGATTATGTGGTGGCTCTGAAAAGAGCCGTTTGTTATTCTAGCCAGGAGAGAGAGAGAGAGGTCTGCTACACTTAGCCGCCGAAGCCGTACAATGTACGACCCTGCCTCTTCAGTGCATACACCACGTCCATGGCTGTGACAGTCTTTCGCTTGGCGTGCTCGCAGTAGGTGACTGCATCACGGATGACATTCTCCAGGAAGACCTTCAGTACACCGCGTGTCTCTTCGTAGATGAGACCAGAGATCCTCTTGACACCTCCCCTTCTAGCAAGTCGACGGATTGCAGGCTTGGTGATGCCCTGGATGTTGTCTCGTAGAACCTTGCGATGACGTTTGGCACCACCCTTTCCGAGTCCCTTTCCTCCTTTTCCTCGACCTGACATGATGATTATTGATAGTTGAGAGCGAGTTCTGTGTGATACTGTAGACTGGATATTACGCTAAGCGAATGATGCCTCAACCGGATTGCAGCGAGTATTGTTACACCATTGCGGACTTGGGTGACGAGATTCGGCATCATTCGGTATGCGGGACTGGAGTGCGGAGACTCCCCATTCGAGTGCGCCCCCTTGTGGCGAGTATTCGCTAGCATAGTACATGCATGTATCTAGAGAGGCCTGTGTTGAATGCTCGAGTTGAAATAGCAGGGGGTGACGAATCTTATCCAACAGTACACATGGATGACGAAACTTAATTAACTGAAAAATCGGGCATCACCTACATTACTCAATATACATCAATACGAATGCATTCCTCACCCAAGCCCGCCCGCGCCCCTCTTTCTCTCTCATCCTTCATTTTTTTTCCGTATATGATTCATATGTTCATTTATATCTTATTTACAAGTAGTTTTTTTTTTCCGGACTGTATTATATATAGTTTGTTTGTATTTTAAAAGGGCTGAAACGAAAACCAGTGCTGATTGGGCTAATACCACCTTCCATAATTCATCTCATTCTTATTTCCCTTTTGTTTTTCTTCATTTCTTTGTCTCACCCCCTTTTTTTTCCTTCTTCTTCTTCTTCTTCATTACACATAATCATAGTGTCTCAGTACATTTGGACAAGTGTTCTTTCTTGGGTATGTGGTGGCTCTGAAAAGAGCCGTTTTTGGTAGGATGAGAAAGTTGGCGTGCAAAATCACTTTGCAGCCTTTGCAGTCTTCTTTGCCGCAGGCTTCTTGGGCTTGGCAGTCTTGGGTTTCTTTGCGGCGGCGGCTGCCTTCTTGGGCGTCTTCTTTGGTGTTGATTTCTTGGCTGCTGGCTTCTTGGGTGCCTTCTTTGGAGTCTTCTTCTTCTCTTTCTTTTCAGTCGTTTTCTTTACTGGCTTCTTCGCTTTCTTGGGGGCTGCCTTGATTTTCTTTGCGGCGGCTGCCTTCTGCAGTTTCTCCTTCTTCGCTGTAGCCTTTTCCTTGGCCTTCTCACGCTGTGCTAGAAGTTTTGCCTTCTCCTTCTCCTTCTTGGCCTTCTCCGACGCCTGTGCCTTGGCCGCCTGCACATTCAGCTTGAAAGAACCCGAAGCTCCTTTCCCCTTCGTCTGCACTAGTTTGCCTTTCTCCACGCCAGACTTTAGGGCCCGCTTGATGAATAGCAGCTGTCGGTCCATCTGCACGTCGAAATTGGTAGCGATATACTTCTTTATTGCTTGCAGCGAGGAGCCATTGCGGTCCTTCAACTCGGTGATTGCTGTAGCAACCATCTCGGCAGCCGGTGGGTGGGCCGCCGGCTTCTTAGTAGTCACCTTCTTAGAGCTATCCTTCTCAGCCATCTTGATATACGGTGCGTCGGGAGGTTAACAAAATGAATAACCATCGGTTCGGCAACGCCGTCAATATACGGCATGGTTGCGTACGTGGGAGGAGACGATCCCGGGTCGTCTGCCCCCATGACTGCATGCCAGTTTGTGTTTGTTTTAAGAAACTTTTCTTCCTTCTTTTCCATCCATACATGCTCTTATTCCACCACCCCCTTCTTCTTCTTCTTCTTCATCCTCTCCTACCATGTACAATATACACAATCATTATATGAATTTGAAGAAAAAAATGAAATCAAAGGCAGATAATAATATAATAATAGGTGGCGATAACACCATCAACCCCCTCTTGAAACACAGTCACATTCATGGAAAATAGCATAGTTTCCCATTAAAATGCTGACTAAAAAGATAATAGTTTGCTCTGCATGGTCACCCTCATATCCGTACTAGTAACTGTAAATATATATTTAATTAACCACCTTGCTTTTTCTTTTACTGCTCTATACACTTTTTTTGTTCATAACATCTAAGGATGTATATCTTTATTTAATATATATCAATCATTATAGATAACGATTATTAAGGCTTACTTAGTTCATCTCAAGTGTATCGTTTTAAACTAAGAGAGAGAGAGAGAGAGAGAGAGAGAGAGAGAGAGAGAAAGAGAGTGGGGGAAGGGGATTCATAAATGAAACAATTCTTTCGTGAGTAATTGGTGGCCCTGATAAGGGCCGTTGAGGTTTCAAGATTTGCCGGGAGCAAACTCTAGCTTGATTTAGCGGTTTTCTTGGGAAGCAGCACGGCTTGGATGTTGGGCAGAACACCACCTTGAGCGATCGTCACCCCACCCAAAAGCTTGTTGAGTTCTTCATCATTACGCACAGCGAGTTGAAGGTGGCGTGGGATGATCCTAGATTTCTTGTTGTCGCGGGCAGCGTTGCCTGCGAGTTCCAAGATTTCGGCAGTGAGGTACTCTAGGACGGCAGCCATGTAGACAGGAGCTCCACCGCCGACCCTCTTTGCATAGTTGCCCTTTCGGAGAAACCGATGAACACGTCCCACTGGAAACTGGAGCCCTGCACGGGATGAGCGCGTCTTTGCCTTGGTGCGGGCCTTTCCACTCTTTCCTCTGCCAGACATGATGTTTTTGATGAGTTTAGAATAAATCGGAAGCGAAGTTCAGAACGTAACAATGTTCGATGACTTGAATGGATGCCCAACAGCGTTTTGGTGGCTATTTATACCGGGTGTTAGGATCGCAGTGACCGTCGGGGAGCATTGTGACTATTGTCCAATCAGCGGGTAGCTGACCGGATCTCCTTAAACTTGTTTCGCATCATTAGTGAATGGTGCCATCTCGCGGCGACTTATCCGTTTTCTCCACTGATATCACAACCATTGCTAATCAGATTAGATTGTATAGGGTTTCTTGAATTAAAACAAACAACAGATCAATTCAAATGGATGGGACGACAACGCCTGAAAATGTGATAAAACTGTAGCCCATTCAAAGTACACTGCCACTATTTCCAATAGTGTCAGGTTCTATGTTATATTTCAGAGATCATTCATTCAATCAATCAATCAATCAATCAATCGCCTAAAAACTCTCTTTCTGGGGATATATGTTTCATCACAATTCACCCTAGATTTGTTTCAGTATGTGGCATACGTAACATGAGGAGGTCATTCATAGATTTCAGTAGATTGATATTTGAATATTCCTTGCATTTTAATGCCTAACACTTATCGTGTTCTACATTTTTATCATATCGTTTATCTGAATTATGTTCTACATTTGTATCATATCGTTTACCTGAATTATGTTCTACATTTCTATCATATCGTTCATCTAAATTATGTTCTCCAAATGTTTGTTTTTTTCTTCTTATCTTATAATAGCGTCGATTGTCATGCATCGTGTTCATTTTAGAAATCAGTGATTCTTTCTTGGGGTTGTGGTGGCTCTGAAAAGAGCCGTTTGTGTATGCGGTGCATGGGCTACATGCTGTACCGATGGTTCTAGGCGCGTTCTCCGCGGATTCGACGGGCGAGCTGGATGTCTTTGGGCATGATGGTAACCCTCTTGGCGTGGATGGCACACAGGTTGGTGTCCTCAAAGAGGCCAACTAGGTATGCCTCGCTGGCTTCTTGAAGGGCCATCACTGCGGAACTCTGGAAACGTAGCTCTGTCTTGAAGTCCTGTGCAATCTCACGCACTAGACGCTGGAATGGCAGTTTTCGGATGAGAAGTTCAGTGCTCTTCTGGTAGCGGCGAATCTCTCTCAGGGCGACTGTGCCAGGCCTGTATCGATGAGGCTTCTTGACTCCTCCAGTAGCGGGGGCACTCTTTCTGGCAGCTTTGGTCGCCAGCTGCTTGCGGGGAGCCTTCCCTCCTGTAGATTTGCGAGCGGTCTGCTTGGTGCGTGCCATAGTTGCTTGAGAGACAGTAGGTAATTCAGTACTTCAAATACGAGTGACGGGATGAATGAGAACCACTGGCAATTTTCAGCTATTTATATGAGCTGCGAAGGATCCTGGTGCCGTCGCCCTACGTTTGTAAAGCTCTCTTGATTGGTCAACCGGATTGTTCTTTTGTTTAGCGCGTGACGGGAAGGGGGGGGGGGGGGGCTTGGCGATGCCGTATGTGCAAGTCAATAGAATGTGTCGAAAGGTGGCGCAACCACCGTTTTAAACATGGGTTACATGGCAAGCCGGGAATTTGGCTCACGCACGCAGTGGTGCCAAATAATTACGAGAATATGCATTCTAACATATGATGATTAAGATGTTTGACCGAGAGTCTGCTCGGATGATCTTGAGAGGGCGGATGAGAGGGAGGCAGGCAGGGAGGTGGGTGGGGATGAATCATGAGAAAAGACACTATCAACTTTGACCTGAATCTCGTCAACCTTTCAAGGAAGGATGCATGGACGTATATCATGTAGGACATGTTGCCATCTTGAATTATATATATTTTTTTTTTATTTAATCGACTATTTTCGTCTTCCTTTTCGTCATCATGACTACACGTTATGACCTACTCTAGATTTATAGAGTGAGATAATATATATATGGCTAGTATTATTTTATACTATTGTGTAATCTTTATTTTATCTTTTGCAATACTCATGCATTATATTCATTATACTTTTTTATTTAATGAGAAACTACGCTACATTACTACGGATATCATTCTTTCTTGATTATTTGTGTGGCCCTGAAAAGGGCCGTTGTATGTCCAATGAGAGCAGGATATGACCTGTCTACTTGGAAGTAGTGTATTTCGTCACTGCCTTGGTACCCTCGCTCACAGCGTGCTTTGCCAGCTCTCCGGGGAGAATGAGGCGGACGGCGGTCTGAATCTCGCGACTGCTGATGGTTGACTTTTTGTTGTACTTAGCGAGGCGGGAAGATTCGCCGGCAATTCGCTCGAAGATGTCGTTGACGAAGCTGTTCATGATGATCATGGCCCGACTGGAGATGCCGGTATCTGGATGAACCTGCTTGAGGACTTTGTAGATGTAGATTCCATAACTCTCCTTCCTTTTCCTGTTCCTCTTCTTGCCACCGCTGGGCCGAGGGCCTTGACTGCCTTCTTGGAGCCTTTCTTAGCAACTTGAGCTGTTGGAGCCATGATGAATTGAGGTTTTCTGGTCTGTAAGGATGTAGCGAAACGAGTATGTCAAGCAAATATTCTTTGGATACTGTGAATGGCTTGCGAGAACCATTCCTTTTTATACACGGAGCCAGATCCGTATGCTGCGGTTCGTATGCAAATGAGCCTCGGTCTCGATCCTTTCATTGGTCTTGGGCGTCGCAGAATTAGTGCCTGTACCATACCCTGCCTAGAGATGGCGACATAGTGACAACCCATACAGATCATACGGGCATATTTTCTAATATAGGATCTCTCTGCAATGTTCAATTCAATCCCCAAAGAATAAGAAATATGAAAAAGTTGAAGAAGACGATGATTTTGATGGGAATTTGTATATCCGAATATGGAACATGTCGAAACTTTTTATCAAAGACATACTTGCACAGGTTATGATTCACTGCTACTTTTGACATTATCTCGGAGATATATAATTATATAGTAGTAGTAGTAGTAGTAGTAGTAGTAGTAGTAGTGTCGCTCTATATATAAAGAGCGAATTAATTTTTAATTTCTTCTCACACAATATAAACAATGACAGACAATAATAATAAACGTAATGATATAACAGAAATGAGCATTGTAATTCAAAATTATTTGGTTACAGCAAATGAAAAAGAGAACCTATATAATATATCTAAAGCGCTGTATTAAGCGCTATACGATTACATATTAGGTATTATCATTATGAACCATGAATGCGTTATCATTATGAAAACAACATGCATCTTTTATTTTTTATTTATCCACTTCACATCTTTTATCACAGAGTAGGCTGTTTAGTAACTAGCATTTACATTTACTTTTGTAAATAAATCATAATCTCTTTCTATACAATGTTCAATTTCAGTTGAAAACATACATAAGGACCCTCATACTACAAATGCCAATGTCTATACACTATTTCTAACTAAATTTCTTACTGCATTCTGTTTCATAGACACACCCTTTCATAGACACACCCTTCTTGCCCAACCTAAATTTCATTCATTGCTTTCTGTTTCATGATTTGCCTTTCATCTCTCTATATCAATCACTATCGCCTCTTCTGGGAGGTATTTACAGTCATTATTCGTTTTGCCTTATATTAACGGCTTATTTCTTCTTCTTTCCTCCTTTCTTTCTTTACTTAACATACAACAGTATTCTTTCTTGATTATGTGGTGGCTCTGAAAAGAGCCGTTTGTTATTCTAGCCAGGAGAGAGAGAGAGAGGTCTGCTACACTTAGCCGCCGAAGCCGTACAATGTACGACCCTGCCTCTTCAGTGCATACACCACGTCCATGGCTGTGACAGTCTTTCGCTTGGCGTGCTCGCAGTAGGTGACTGCATCACGGATGACATTCTCCAGGAAGACCTTCAGTACACCGCGTGTCTCTTCGTAGATGAGACCAGAGATCCTCTTGACACCTCCCCTTCTAGCAAGTCGACGGATTGCAGGCTTGGTGATGCCCTGGATGTTGTCTCGTAGAACCTTGCGATGACGTTTGGCACCACCCTTTCCGAGTCCCTTTCCTCCTTTTCCTCGACCTGACATGATGATTATTGATAGTTGAGAGCGAGTTCTGTGTGATACTGTAGACTGGATATTACGCTAAGCGAATGATGCCTCAACCGGATTGCAGCGAGTATTGTTACACCATTGCGGACTTGGGTGACGAGATTCGGCATCATTCGGTATGCGGGACTGGAGTGCGGAGACTCCCCATTCGAGTGCGCCCCCTTGTGGCGAGTATTCGCTAGCATAGTACATGCATGTATCTAGAGAGGCCTGTGTTGAATGCTCGAGTTGAAATAGCAGGGGGTGACGAATCTTATCCAACAGTACACATGGATGACGAAACTTAATTAACTGAAAAATCGGGCATCACCTACATTACTCAATA
>JAVYIG010015779.1:0-34307 GCA_035222895.1 Strongylocentrotus droebachiensis | reverse complement strand
TTTCATTGCATAAATTGATAAAAAACTACTAGAATAAAATTACGTCATCGTTGCCATTTAGTGTTCAGAAAAGAAGACAAATAATGATGGATTTCCCATTTCTTCACATATTTTTGTTTCTTTCATTGTTCTCATCAGGTCATGTATTTGTTCAGATAGAGGATGAGAAGAAGTCGTACATGAGCATGATCAACAAGATCAAACTACCCCTGAAAGAATGGCTGCACATGGTCTATGTTCAGGATGGCAGAAAGGTATTGATAACAAACAACCATTGCCATGTAGAGGTGTCGTGGACGAGTGGATATGTCACCTGACTGTGGATCACAAGGTCCGCGGTTCAAGTCCCGCCGCGGCACTAATGTCCTTTGGCAAGACATTGATCTACATTTGCCACTCCCCACCCAAGTGATAAATGGGTACCCTGTAGGATGCGAAAGTTACTGTGGTTGGATTAGCAAGTGGCGCTTGTAAAATGGCGACTGGCTGGAATGCTCCCCAGGGAGTGGAAAATGTGCATTCATTGTGTTGCGTGTAAGCCCAAATACGATAACCAGGGTAATAATATGTGCTGCGCCTAGAAACAAAGTATTAGGCACATTATAAATGTGAGTTATTATTATTATTATGTAATCGTTGAAGGTTTCCATTGTGATGATAGATTTGAGCGATGTTTGAGAGACTCTATCTTCACGTTTTGATAGGTTGTACCAATCGTCTTCATGATGAGTGTGAATGGTTGGGCAGGGGTTTATACACACTTAGGTAGGATCCACTGCATTGGTTAGATGGTTCTGATTGGTTGGCTAAGGATGGATCCAGGGAAGTGTTTCACAAAGACTAAGATCAACTTTAAGTTGGACTTAACTATGGCAGGCCATTCATGCCACTGGTTGCTCCCACCATTGGTCACTCAATTATGGTCTTTAGAACTTCAATAATGAACTATCAAAAAAGGTTTGTGACCATGATTTGTACGTCCCTTGAGCTAGTCACAGGATCTCAATGTGAAACAAATTGTCTGGAAACAATTGGAAAAGGTTGATTATGTAGCGCATAAGAACTGGGGTCAAAATGGTGACCAATTGACTTGGTCCTACTAAAAGGAATGTGCACTGTACACCAAAATGCGTGTATGGAACTATACATATATGTTTGATCCAACGCTGTTTCTTGTCATATTTGGAGTATGAGAGAATTTGAAGAGCAAATTATTTAGGAGACATTTTTACAGTGGCATTCCTCCAAATGGACATCTAAAGAATGAGGGGTCAGTGACACAAAGACAAAACTCAAAACAAAAGACTTATGTGTCACTGAGCACTTGGGCCTTAAGGAGTTAAGTCTATGTTTCACTAGCCATTGACTTCAATGGGATGTTGGGTGGAGTTAAGTCTTTGTGTTTCCTGGAAAACCCACATTTTTCTGAACATTTTGATATCAAATACTCATTTGGGCAAAATATGGAGTTACGTCTTTGTGTTGCTGAACCCTCCACTCACAAATCCCTATCCTTTACCTATCCCTTCCATGCAGTGGTCCATCCAGTTCTACACACAGTCCTCGCCCACGTCCACCCATCTCATCGGGAGGAGTGCGTTTGCAAACGACGTCCACTATAACGAGACCGAGGCGTTCTATCACGTAGGCGGCAGCAGTGCAGTCAGGTCGTTCAGTGGGTTCATGCTGGAAGCTAAACTTTGGAGGCGCCAGGCTCTAGACCCTACAAAAGTAAGATACAAGTATAAGTAAATAGAAGCATAGATAGACAGGTAGATAGATTTATAGATAGATAGGTAAATAAATACTTGATTAAATAGATAGACAAATAGGTGAATAAATTATTCATTGATAACATAATTAATTGGTTTGAAAATATGTAGAAACCAAGGTATTTGTTATTAATGTCTGATCCACTCAAATTAGATTTGTTTTCTAAATGACCTAAATTTTGTTGGGAGAGTAAATTTTTGTAGTTCCTTGTATTTTTTATTTACCACACATTGCTTTCCCCAAAAGAGAATTGTATAATGCTTCTGAATGCTATCAACCTGTACCGAATTTAAATCTTTGATAAAGAATGAATTCCCCACCCCAGTCAGAATAGGCCATTTTCGTAATGCAATCAAATTTAATGCATACGTCTTTGTGATGTGCCTCGATACATAATATTTCATTCAACTGTTATGAATAATAGTATCTCAATAGTCAAAATTATAATTGCTTACATTAGTTTTTGCTAGGTAGGACAGACATTATGGCTTGCCCTAATTAACAGCACATAATATATGTAATTTGTATTCTGACTATCGAAATCAAATTATTTGTGACAGGTGAATGGAATCATTTGTATCGAGGCACTTCACAAAGACGCATGCATTATATTTGGTTACATTACGAAAATGGCTTATTGGTAATGTGATATTTCATTTTATAATAGGTACCCATGACTCCAGTTGATAAGCTCAATTATACCACTGGCATCTCAAAGTACTACCGGGGAATGTGATCACCTGCACGTATCCATGGAAACAGTCTTTAACAACTTCAAGCTCAAACAAAAAGACAAACTCAAGAAGAGTAAGTAGTGACATTATTTAAAGGGGAAGTCCACCCCAATATTTAGTTGGTTTTAATAGAAATAGAACAAATGAGAGGATTAGGTCGGTGACATTTTGAGCAAAATCTGATTAGAAATGAGAGAATAATGAATTTTTTGAGGTGCAATCAATCAAACACAAATTGCCAACTCTGTGATGTATGTTGCAAGCTCCTCTCCCTTTGCCTTATACAAAAAAACTTCAAACAATTATATTTTCCCTTCAGAAAATTTTTGATCGTACATTCACCCTGAATATTGTTATTGCAAATATGTTTTTATGGAACATGCAAGTCTATTCCTTCATCAATATCCAAGAAAATTAATTTTTACCAAATTTTCTGTACAGAATTTGATAGTGGTGGTTATTTTACCTGACAGGTAAGAAAGCAATAAATGCTTGTTAGTAAGCAACCAGAGAAGAGCTCGCAAGATACGTCACAGTGTTGCCAATGTGTGCGTCACTGATGACAAACTTCCCCAGTCTGGTCATAGATATACCTGAAGAGGTAGTGGAAATATTCAAATTGTTATTAATTGTATTTCTTCATATCAAAGTGTCTTAATATTTTCTTTTAAAACTCAGTGACTTGTCCGAGCATTCATCCATTTCTTGCTAACAACCTTGCTGCTGAAGAGCCACCACACTTACAACCTTCCTGCAATTTATGGCAGCAACCTGCACCCAAGAGACAACTCAAACTGTGGAGGCTGCTGCAACATAGTGCTGCCGTCAACAACAGCTACGCTGCAACACACGAGTGGATTGGGCACCAGCTATATCAGCATGTTCTAGAAAGGCTGGTAGGTAGGCTATTCCTGGCATTCAGAAAACGGGGCGTTGTGGCGTGGGCCTGTAATCCAGCTAACAATAAAAGTTACAAACTGATTCAGCCGAGGACGCAGGTTCGAAACTGAGTCACGTCTTTTGGATGGTGACATTAAAGGTCGGTCCCCAGACGTAAATAATCATATCTGATTGATACACGTCTATAAAAACCCAATTACACACACAGACATGTTCTTAAATCTCAGGGTTCCTGAGGTTATGGGATAATATGTTCTTCATATAAGTCATGGAAAGCCATCATTATGGCAATTGATCCTTGGTGTTGGCTGTGTGTGGCTATGGCAGCCTTCCAGTTTGAACTGACAATGGGCATGGTATTAGTGCACCGCTTGGATGCCGGAACCCGTACCAAAGTGGGACTTTTCTGGTCATGGAAAAGGGCTAAATTGGTCATGGAAAGTCATGGAATTTGGTTCTCGTACATCCATGTACATATTTTTCTAAAGATGTGGTAGTAAAAATATAGTTATCTGCTTCTAAATATTTTGGAATTGAGAGAAAATATATGAATAATTCTGTGAGAGTAGTAACAGTTCAAAAGTATATATTTTGTCTGCTCAGAACAGGAAGGTACTTAAAGAGAAGGTTGAGTTCTGGGAAGAGGTGAAAAATAATTTGTGAAAGTTATCATTGTATTATGCAAGTGTGGAAGAACTTGAGTATTCGCTGACAAGCATTGCTCTTTGAATGCCTTAATATTCTAAATATGGCATGTAACATTATTAAAATCGGGACGGATTTTTATGCCACATGTGTACATACTTATATGCTAGATCATCAACCTTTTCTGATCGATTCCACACCATTTCTTTCACAATGCAATTGCATGACCAGAACTCAACTTGATCTTTAACTTGTATCACTTAACGCAATCATCTTTTCTCTTTAAAACCAGCATACTGAAGGCCTTGGAGATATGCAGGCAAATATACCATGGCTTAGACAAGCTAGTTGCTATGGTGACATGAATGCTGCAGGTTTCCTAGCAACAGTATACAATGCAGGACTGGGAGTACAGACCAATGAGTCTATGGTAAGACCTGGGACCCCTTTCACAAAGACTTATTTCAATGACAAATGACAAATGACCAAAATCAGTAACAAATCTACTGACCACCAATCAGAAGCGAGGATTTCAGTAGCTTATTACAAAAACTTTCCTTTGTCACTGATGACAAGTTACCCCCCCCCCCCCCCCCAGATCATCCAAATTATTAGCTCTATGTATAACGTGTAGTGACTGGACCCATACAGGGTAGCCCCAAAATGCAATACCTGAGATCTATCATCTCGATGACATAATTGGCAAATTGTCTGATTGTTGTTTTATTGGGTAGAAAATTATTTCCCGAGTGAAATCAAACCAAGGCCATATATTTCAAGTAGGCGATTCTACACCTCAGGCTATTTTTTGCAGTTTTTTTTTAAATTGGCTACTTTTGCAACCATAATCATGCTTGAAGCAGCAAGAAATCAATATTGAAAATTCTTTGATATGAAAATCACTGATTGAAGTCTTATTTTTCTTTTCAATAAAGGGAAAACTGCCAACCATGTATTGTAATTTAGAGCTTAACATTAATTTCTATGTAAATGGATTATTCTAAGAATATTGTAAACAATAAAGGATCCTGCAATATAAAAGAAAAGTCTTTGAAAAAAAAAAGTTTTTAAACTTGGAAGGATTCTTTACTCTCCAGGTCGGATTACCTGTTAGCTGTAGAGTCTTGTGCTATATAATATGTGCTATATGTTAGTCAAAGTCATGAATAATGTTTTGCTGATCCACATAAACAATATTCTCTTCATACATTTCAAAAGGCTATGATCTACTGGCTGGTAGCAGCGCAAGGAGGTAGTCGTCTTGCAATGATAGCCCTAGCTAACAAGCATCACCAAGGTGTTGATGAAGTCCCTGTCGACATGGACTATGCCTTCAGTAAGGAAGTATTCTGTATTTCAAAGTCCATTTTATTTCTTTCATGGTGTACATCTAAAGCACTGTGTTTCAAACTTCCTAATGTTGTAATATGGAATGTTGAGGTAATTATGCCATAATGTATTATAGTGTATTGGTGCATTAGTGTATAAGGAATTGTAGGTGGAGCAGTCTACAATGTAAGCTACCCCCCTTTCTCATCAGACAATAGCCTTACTTTCCCGCCTTTTTGGGGGTACCTGTATTGCCCAATGTACTGATACCCTATAGGCATGATTGGGGATCCTATTGTAAGTTTTAGTGGATGAGTGATTTTCTTTTGTTCGGGGTCTGTGCACCCAGAGCTGCTATAGCAGGGACAGAGAGACATTGTAGATTGGAGAGAGAGGAGAGAAGCACTAATTTGTGCCTGCTAATGGAGATTGTTATTTACTTCTGGCAGATCACAATTCATGGCTGCATGTGGTGAAATCTCCTTATTTTGATGAACTACACTTTCTACAATAAGGTGGAAGCTTTGTTTATGATCAGGGGTCGGACGACAGCATATAGCGTTAGTGTTGCTTCGTCGTTATAGTATTGGCCGGGGCTGTGTTTTCTTTGGTGAATAAATGCAAGACTAAAGTTTACGTTGGACTCCCTAGCTGTTGTCATTTCTGAATCCCAACAATGGTGTCAGAAGTGGGATGACTGACGGCGAGGGACAACTGGACTGAGATCATCTGCACGGATACTGACCAACCTCCAACTTCTTGCGGCCGTGACGTCGTCGGCTGGCGATATTTGGTGTCAGCAACGTCCGGAGGCAAAAGTGAACATTGGACAGACAGTGAACATTCAACAGCCTCGGTCAGATACATTGTGACCATTAATGAATTTGAAGAACATGTTCATGTAATGATACACATGATTGATGATTTGTTCGTTTAAGTTTGCTTGTTGTGAAATATTATTGTTCCTGTTGAATTTCATAATTAACACATTTAAGTGCAGGAAAATGGCCCCTACATCTACGACAACAACTGTGACAACAACAACAACAACTACCACGTCGACAGCATCATCCACACGACCTACTATGACACCAAGGGAGCAACCTTCAGACATGGACATGCTGTCACAGTTCTTTCGTCGTTCCATTGGGCTACAAAGCATTCTCCAGAGCAACTTGCCCAAGTTTAGGGGAATACCACAACACGCAAACGACATTGCACTATCGGAATGGCTTGAGGAGTTCTATGAGATCACTGCTCAACACAACATGGAAATGGGCAGTAAGGCCAGACTTCTTGTAGATCACCTTGCAGGACCGGCAAGGGAGGAAATTATGTGCCTTAGTGAATCCCGAAGACGTGATTTTGATGAAGTTGTAGCATGTCTTAAACTATGTTTTGGCTACGAGGAAAATACACAGTCGTTGAGCAGCAAGTTCCATAACCGCGTACAGAGAGAAGGGGAATCGCTTTGTGACTTCAGCCGGGCCTTGATACGCCTATACATAAAGCTGGAGAAGGCAGCAATCACTCAAGCCCAAGGTGAAGCTTTGGCACAATTAAAAGACAAAGCTTTGAGTGATCAATTTGTAAATGGCGCACGTGAGGCTTGGGTCAGGAGGGAGTTGAGACGCATCCAATTAACTCATGGGCCCAGTGGGTTCAATAGGATGAGAGCAGAGGCACTCCAGCTTTTCCAGGAGTCTCCAACAGCTCAGCGTACCAGAATCAGAGAAGCGGACGTCGAGGTCGGACGGGTGGTCACATCAGATTCTGCACATCTTCTGCAACAGATGGTAGACCAACAGACAACTATTATGACTGAACTAGAACAGCTGAGAGGGGAGGTTACACGATTGAAAAATGCCAAACCTCAGAGAAGGAGGGTGAGTAGTGGATGTTTTCATTGTTTTCATTGTGGTCAGAAGGGACACTTTATAAGGTTCCTGTAGAAGGCTTTATCCGCACTCGAGTTTTGCTGAACGGCAAAGAAGCTTCCGTCGGGTTCCTTATCGTGAACCGAGAGTCTTGTGGAGCTAGACAAAAAGACTTCCCAATTTTATTGGGATGTAATGCACTACGAGTTTTTTTTCCACCAGAGGAAACTCAAGAAGAATTCCAGTTAGTAAAGGACTGCTTGAAATTTAAAGGAGTGGACAATGCACAAATACGAGAGGTTGTCACGGGTGCCTTGGAGGTAGTGTTGCCAGCCAGGACCATACAACATGTAGAATGTGCGATGAAGTCCTCTCAAGGTGGTGAAGCTGCCAATGAGTCAAGTGTCTGGTTCATCCAGGATCTGACTAAGCTGGAGAGTTCTCAAGTTCATGTGATTGAAGGTTGTGCTACCGGGAATAGAGAGTTACGTTTACTCCTTATTAATGCTGGAAAAAATGAGTTCATCCTACCACCTCACTCAATTGTGGCATCTGCTGTGCAAGTAGAAGAACGAAGTGAAGTTCATCTTCAAAACAGAGAGGACCAACTTGAGGTGGATGTTTGTAATGTAATGATTGCCACAACAGAATCGGTTCAAGATGACAACGACAATGTTGGCCAGTTCGAACACAGAGGAGAAACCCAACCAACAAATGATATCACTACACAGGAAACGTTTACCTTCACTGATGGAACAGAAGTATTGCTTCCTCATGGCCTCAGCTTATGTGGGATGGACTATCATGAGGCATCTAGGATTGCTAAACTTCTAGCAGATCATGAAGCAGCTTTTTCCAGAGATGAGTTTGATTTGGGACAGTGTGATCTTATCCCTCATGAGATAAAGGTGACCTCTGACAAGACAATACGCCTGCCATATCGAAGAATTAACCCCAACGAGACATCAGAAGTTCGTGAACTTCTGCAAGACATGCTTGAACGAAAGATCATCAGGGGGTCTGCTAGCCCATATGCAAGCCCAGTCGTTTTAGTTAGAAAACGATCAGGAGCCCTACGCCTATGTATCGACTACCGACAATTGAACAAGATTACAGTGAAAGACTCTTTCCCGTTACCCAGAATTGATGAATCCCTGGAAGTCATGGATGGGGCTAGATACTTCTCTTCTCTGGATCTGTCTCATGGGTACTTTCAAATCACCATGCATCCTGACTCTGTGCCCTTGACCGCTTTTCGTGTTCCATGGGGACTCTTCGAATTTGAGAGAATGCCGCAAGGTCTTTGCAACAGTCCAAGCACCTTCCAGAGGGTGATGGAGGTGATCTTCAGTGATATGAACTTCACAAAACTAATTCTGTACCTCGATGATGTGTTGGTATTTTCTAGAACTTTTGAGGAACATTTGGAAAGACTTGGAGAAGTTTTTGCCCGGTTGACGAAGCATGGTCTAAAGTTGAAAGGAGAGAAATGTCACTTGTTCAGGGGAGAAGTTGCCCACTTAGGACACATCGTCAGCGAGAAGGGCGTGATGGTCGATCCAAGCAAGGTGGAGAGAATCAAGAGTTGGCCAACACCCCAGAATGGATCAGAGTTGAGGTCTTTCCTTGGCCTTGCGTCGTACTATCGGAGGTTTGTCCCTGACTTCACAAGACTGACAGCTCCTCTTCATGCACTAATCGGACAGAAGTCGCAAAAGAAGAGAAAGAGGAAGCCTGAGAAGACTATGCTGGATCCAAAGTTTGTGTGGACAGACAAAGCAGAAGAATCCTTTCAAAAACTGAAAGAAAGACTGTCCTCAACTCCAGTGCTAACCTATCCGAAGTTTGGAAAAGAGTTTGTTCTCGAGGTCGATGCTTCTCTCAAAGGACTAGGTGCCTGTCTATCACAGGCAGATGAAAACGGTCACCTTCACCCGATCTCATTCGCAAGCCGCAGTCTACGTGGAGCTGAAAATAACTACCCGGACTTCTCCAGCTTCAAGATTGAACTGTTAGCACTGAAATGGGCGGTGGTAGAGAAGTTCAAAGGATATCTGATAGGTTCAAAGTGTACCGTCTACACAGACAACAACCCGTTGGCCCATCTTCAAACCGCCCAACTGGGGGCAACTGAACAACGATGGGTAGCCCAGCTAGCACCCTTTCAGCTAGACATCAGATTTCGCCCTGGCAAGCTCAATAAATGTGCTGATGCTCTCAGCCGCTGTCCTGGCAATGATGAACAAGAGGTGAGAGAGATGATCGGTGCTCTGACAGTAACTACTGTCTTACCAGTGGAAGTTACAGTAAACAGTGATCAGGGGCCAGAAGAAGCACCTCGGGCAGCTCCTGAAGTATACCCATCATATTCCACAGAGAAACTTGAGATTCTGCAGCAGCAAGATGATGCACTGTCAGCTTGCAGACAATACATAAGAGATGGATGGAAGCCAGAGGATAAAATGAAAAGCGAGAACAGAGAGACAAAGTCCTGGATGAAAGAACGCATGTACCTCAAAGACTGTGGAGGGGTATTGTACAGACGACCACCAGATTCCAAACATCCACAGAGAAGACAGTTGTTAGTTCCCAAAGGCCTCCAAGAGAAGATGCTACAGATGGCTCATGACCAATGGGGCCATCAAGGGATAAACAGAACCATAGCAATCCTGCGAGAAAGATGTTTCTGGCCAGGAATGTGTAATGATGTGAGAGCACACATCAAGAAGTGCTTTGCCTGCATTGCAGCTAAGACGCCAACACCGACAATACGAACTCCAAGACGACACTTGCTGGCATTCAAGCCCCTAGAACTGATCGCAATCGATTTTCTGAAATTGGATAAGGGTCAAGGTGGATACGAGGATGTCTTGGTAATCACTGATGCATTCACCAAGTTTGCACGAGCAATCCCCTGCAAGAACCAGACTGCAGCAGTTGTTGCACGTGCCTTAATCGATGGTTGGATAGTCCACTACGGTGCTCCACTACGTATCCACTCCGATCAAGGACGAAATTTCGAGAGCTCTCTTGTCCGAGAATTATGCAAACTGTACGGAATTGAGAAGACACACACCACACCGTACTATCCACAAGGCAATGGACAAACGGAAAGGTTCAACCGAACGTTATGCAGCATGATTCGTTCCCTTGAGCCAGATCGTCGGAGAAAGTGGCCTGGGCTGATCCACCAGCTGGTTTTCCTATACAACTGCACCCCTCATGGAACAACAGGGCTATCGCCATACCGTCTCCTGTATGGGAGAGAGCCGCACACACCAATCGACCAGCTAATTGGGAATAGCGAAGCAGACTGGAATGAGGATTTTCTTACAGAGCATTCGAAGTCGCTACAACATGCTCATACGGTTGCTAAGCAAAACATGGAAGCGATCTTGAGAAGTGAAAAGATCAGACATGATGCTCTACCAATGAGTTCCACACTAAGCATTGGCACCCGGGTACTGATCAAGAAGTGCGCGTTTGAGGGTCGACACAAGCTTGACGACAAAGTGTTGAGAGATCCCTTCATAATCACGGCGGTAAATGACACGGGTGACGTTTACAAAATTCGACCAATGTTAGGAGGACCAACCAAAGTAGTGAACAGAAGGTTGCTGATTCCAGACCCACGTGAAGAGATGCCAGTTCATATTGTTCAGGAAAGCAGAAGTGACCATACCACGTCACAACACCCCTCGACTCGTTCTATAGAAGAGAACACCCCCTCTTTCACTTTCTTGTGGGATCGACCGATGAATATTCCAGGGCATCAGAACAACCTGCGAGTAGACATTCGTGACGATGAATATATTCCAGATGAGGGAAATGACCACGACGGAGCAAATGTTGAGAATGAAGAAAATGGTACGGATGACGTTCTCAATCTGAGCGGAGATATAGTACCTGATGAGATAGACAACTCTCAACTTGAGAACCCCAGTCCCGAGGTACCGCGTAGGAGGTCTAATCGAGTAACTAAAGGCCAGCATAGAAATCCACTGCGGCTTCCAATATCGGCGTTACAAGAGTAAAAAAAGAAAAAAAAAAAAAGAAGAGAGTTTTGAATTTGAAGACAAGAATTAAATATTTACTTGTCAGATTAAGATGTGATGTGTTATTAATGCTATGCATAATGTTTTAAAGAACATTGTTTTGTATTTTTATATACTACTGAAAAACATTTTGGTCAAACATTATGACATTAATTGCGGGGAAGTGTATTATAGAAAGATTTTCATTGCTTATATTTTCATGTATCGCTAAAATCTCGGTCAAACAGTATGACATTAATTGCGGGGAAAGGTGACGATTTGGAATTTCGCTCGTAATAATGTATCATTTTTATCAAACATTATGACATTAATTGCGGGGAATATGTTGTAATATGGAATGTTGAGGTAATTATGCCATAATGTATTATAGTGTATTGGTGCATTAGTGTATAAGGAATTGTAGGTGGAGCAGTCTACAATGTAAGCTACCCCCCTTTCTCATCAGACAATAGCCTTACTTTCCCGCCTTTTTGGGGGTACCTGTATTGCCCAATGTACTGATACCCTATAGGCATGATTGGGGATCCTATTGTAAGTTTTAGTGGATGAGTGATTTTCTTTTGTTCGGGGTCTGTGCACCCAGAGCTGCTATAGCAGGGACAGAGAGACATTGTAGATTGGAGAGAGAGGAGAGAAGCACTAATTTGTGCCTGCTAATGGAGATTGTTATTTACTTCTGGCAGATCACAATTCATGGCTGCATGTGGTGAAATCTCCTTATTTTGATGAACTACACTTTCTACAATAAGGTGGAAGCTTTGTTTATGATCAGGGGTCGGACGACAGCATATAGCGTTAGTGTTGCTTCGTCGTTATAGTATTGGCCGGGGCTGTGTTTTCTTTGGTGAATAAATGCAAGACTAAAGTTTACGTTGGACTCCCTAGCTGTTGTCATTTCTGAATCGCAACACTAATGTCCCTATCTAATCTGTAATTTGCCATGGATCTCATTCATAAAGAGATAAGGCTACATGTATGCTAGGTGATGAATTTGAATTTCTCCTCTTTAATGCAGTAAATATTTTATTCAATTTTGTTGGTCTAATTATCAAAAATAGAACATTGCAAAAGTCTGGAGACTAAAATTGTCATATTTACAGCAAAATACAGGAAAACATGAAATAAGGTTATAAATTGTAAATTTACATAGAGTTGTTCAATAACAACTAAAAGGGAGAATGTAACTTCATGCATTAAAAACATAATGTTAAACAGTAATTATTATATAGAATTCTATTGGAGAGATTTAAAAAAGTTTCATCCTTTCTTTTTATTCCTCTTTACAGATTATTATTACCAGATTGCACTGGAAACAGTTTTGGACAGAACCAAGCATACAGAAAGTGATGTAAGTGTAGAAAGCTACATTGTGTTTCTTTACTTGAACAGTGGAACCTATATATGAAGACCGCTGTAGGGAAACATGAAAAGGGGTCTATTAGGCAGACGGTCTTCATGTACAGGTTCCTTCAGTACAGAAAAAACATATTCAAGGGAAACACAAAATGTGGTATTTATAGACAGGTGGTCCTTCTGTGTACAGGTGGTCGCTAAAGCAGATTTGACAATATAATTATGATTATTATTTAAGTTGTGTTAATTTGTGGTTGGCTTTATTGATGATTTTTTTTGTGGATTATATTATTCAGTACAATAAAATTATGGGACCTCTTTTTCAAACATTATTTAAGCCTATCTGCACTAGTTTGGCCAGGAGGGATTAGACCTCCCTGCATGGTCACTGACAGCTGGTTATCTCATCAAATCAGCTCTCAATTAACATTTTTTTAAAAGGGTACCATTTCAGGCATTCTTTGCTATATAGAGGGCGCAATTAGCTATAAGTAGTGCAGTGGGGCTTTAATGTCACTTCTTATTTTCATCCAGACTTTCTTTGAAGCGATAAGACTGACCGATGAACAGCAGCTCCAAACCCAGACTGGTGAGGCGGGAGACTACTTTAAATGGCTTAAATACCAAGCCAAACAAGGCGTTGCAGATGCACAGGTAGGATCACCAGTCTATTTCCTAGGGCAGATTCAAGATTCTGTATAAAGATGGGGGGAGGGAGGGGGGGGGGGGGGGGGGGGGGGGGGGGGGTCGCAAAATTGCCACCTAAAAATTTGTCTTAAAGCAAAAAGTCAAAATTAAGATTAAGCATTACACAATATGCAAGATGCCTTTTCTTTTTGGTCTATTATATGGGGGGGGGGGGGGGAGGGCACATTTTGTTTGTTTAGTTAGTCAAGCTTAATTAGGTTTTAAATGGGGGGCACGGGCCAGTATCCCCCCATCCCCTTCTTAACACTGTATATTTTCCAAATGGTGTTCATTTGCATCCCAACTGGATTTGAGTCACACAAGGGCACTTTCCTTGTCCAACAAAACATAAATTCACATCTTGTTTGAATACTCAGCAAAATATCTTTGGTTGATTGGCTGTAACCTTCTTTGACAATATTGTAGGAAAAATATTATTGAATTTCTTGCAACTTTAAAGCCCGTCTACACTAATTTGGCCAGGGGGATTAGACCTCACTGCATGTTCAATGACAGGTGGTTATCTCATCAAGTCAGCTCTCAATTAACATAAGAAAAAGAGGATCTGGGGGACCAATGGTTACCGATTAGGCATTGTTTGCTATATAGAGGGGGCAAGTAGCTATAAGTAGTGCAGTGGCCTTAAAGAGACGGTTGAGTTCAGGTAAAGATGGAAATTAATTTGTGAACATTCTCGTTCGTATCCTGTCTGAAATGTGACAAGATATAGCTGGGAAGTTTGATAAATAATATCATTTTGAGTCATGGACAAGGGGATTCATGTTACCAAACTCAAAATTTCTTTAAAGAGCAGCATTATTCATAATAATGATTAAAATATGATATGCAATGAGTCCTTAGTTTGTTCTGTACATGAAGTGTTTTTTGGTTACCTAGTACCTTTTGATTTGTTTTGTGTTAAAAAATGTAGATTGATTATTTTCTTTTCTGTTACAGTCTGTATCTTTTTGCTAGCTTGTACTCTTATATATAAATGCATGCCAAAATGAATTATTATTTGCATTTTCTTGCTACTCACTTTCATACACATAATTTGCCACTGTTATAGTTTTTTTTCTTCATCAAATGAATTTCATGTCATTATAATGGAAAAGACTTTGTAGATTGCATGTACATGTAGTTGCATGGTATACAAACAACTATCATGGCCAGTAGAAGTGTTGAAATGTTTTTGCATGTACAATGTAAAGCCAGGCGCACACTACACGATTTTCCTGCAATCCGACTTTCCTAGAAAGGGCGGTTATATTAGATATGGAAATCTAAATAACCGCTATCCTCCTGATTTGCATTCCAGATAATGATAAGAATATTAAAACCCAGAATTTCAGAGCATTTAAATTCTTCTAGTCAGAATAAAAATCCGTAGACCCGCAAACTACTGGCCTGATGTCACTACTACTCTGAGCAGATTTAGCTTTTCCCCCTCTAAGGGAGCAAGAAATCCCTTGATAGATAGATATTATTAATCATATGACTATTCAGATCCTCAGTCATTATGATTTTACATGTTTTAAATCTTTGTATCAAATGCTATCAAAACTAGTCAAATTGTGTAGTGTGCGCCTGTCTCAGGCTAAACAAAATATTAAGCTGACTGGACTGCTCTGTGCATGCTTTATTTCCAAACAGTTTAAGGATAGGAGTTTATGACTCAAAGCAATAGTATAGTACTGGATGTACATATACATGTACACATACTCATGTATAATTATTGCGAATTGAATATTATGATCTTTTTAATAATCCATTTATGAACAAACAATGTGAAATTATGATTGTGAAAAGAAATAGTAGCCTCATAATGTATCATTCCAAAGACAAAAAGTGTCTGGAACCCATCAGAAATAGCCTTTCTCATTTTTAAAGAGCATGTAATTCATCCATGTCTTTTCTTTCTTCTGTTTCCTCTGTCTTTCCAATATCCCTGTCTCTCTGCTCATTTCAATTTCATCACAATATCCCTAACCACTGACCTTTCTTCTTATATACTCATTTCTCTCTCTCCCTCCCCCTCTATCTCTTTTATTTTCACTCATCTCTTACCCTAATGTTTCTCTCTCTCTCTCTCTCTCTCTCTCTCTTTCTCTCTCTCTCTCTCTCTCGCTCTCAATCTCTCTCTCTCTATCTTTCTCAAACACACACACACACACACATTCTCCCTCCCTCTCCCCCTCTCTATCACCCTCATTTGTTCCTCTCTCTCTCTCTCTGTCTCTCTTCCCTTTCTCTCTTTCTCTCCCCCTCTCTCTCTTCTCTCTCTCCCCTCTCTTTCTCTCTCCTCTCTTTTGACTATATCTCTACGCTGTATCCTCCCTCTCCCTCTCCTCCCCCTCACCAACCATAGATCAATCTAGCTCGCATGTATTACCATGGTACCGCCGGGGTTCAGAGAGACATGGCAGCCGCAGCCCAGCTCTATCGCCTCAATGCTGAACAAAACCCCGCCGATCCCATTGCCCAGTATGACTATGCTGTACTTCATCTCAGGGTGGGTATTCCTTGGTGGAGGTCAGAGGGCAAAGGTCATGCACAGTTTTGGTCGGATTTATGGTAATAAGCCTTCAGCTCTTGTGTAATAGAGAAGTTAGTAGTTGAGATAAAATTCTCTAAAAAAATTATATTAAAATGCTGTATTATTTGGCTTCATACTGTCTGTTCTAGGTTAGACTTGCTTATTTTTCATGAAGCTTTAACATGATTATCAGATTATTGATGATAATTTAATACAACCCAGTCATAACACCTGAGTAAGGAGCAGGATATGCGTGAGGCAACCACCCCTCCCCATACCACAACAGAAAATAAAATTCCATGTTTGAACCCGACCAATATTGTCCTTCATAACTTGAGTATCTATTGTTTTCGTTAATTTGTAAAAAGATATTTAGTTCGCTTCCAAATCTGATGTTATTGTCACGTTTTGGAAGACTTGCAGACTAAAGAGGGAGAGCTAAACAGAGCATAACCTCAGACGACCCAAAACTGTGCTATACCTTTGCCTCTCTTTATCAATACATATCATAGTTGAGGAAAAGAGTGCTTTAAAGTAGAATTAGGGAATCTACTTTATACAGATGTACTTGCTGACTCATTTGGTACTTTTCTGTTTCTTGGACCCTGTCTTATAAAGAGTTGCGATTGACCCAAGTCCTCTAATTAATCGCAAGTTTGCTGTCTTTTATCTCTTATGTACATAGTTGTGATTGATATCAATCTTATAAAATAAGTTGCGATTAATCGGCTCTTTATAAGACGGGGACATGGTTATAAGATAAACCATATTTAGGTAAGTAAACCCAGCATGCATGCAAAGACATGTACTGTAGATGTCTGGTGAAAGACATGTAGAAAATGCATTGCTGATGCCATGCTGAAAAAGGTATGTACGCACACATGCACACACACCTTCATTTGATATTGGGCTTTCAGCGTCTGTAGCAGAGATGATGATAGCCAGAATAAATGCTCTATAGCTGGGGCATTTCAGGTTGTAGTTTGTCACATTTCACAAAACTTGTCATCAGTGACAAATGACAGTTTTCGTTATAAACAACTGAAATCCTTGCTTCTGATTGGTTATCAGCAGATTTGTCACTGATTTTTGTCATTTGTCATTGAAAAAAGGCATTGTGAAACAGGTCCCTGATTGGTACTGGGATATTACATGTACATCGTGGGGTCCAGGGTTACATCATTTTATTCCAAACTTGCATGCTTCAATTTCTATTTCAAAATTGCTGTAGCTAGTATTCTGCATGTGGAAATAATATTCACTTCTTTCTATACATCTAAAGAAAAGAGAAATGAAAATATTACATTTTAGCTTTGAATAAATTTTAATAGATTTGAATAGTTTGAGCAAATTTGATTATATTTGAATACATTTGAATATAATCATCATCCCGGGCTACTGCAGTCCAACATTGCCCAGCATCTATTCTGGGGAACACATGGAGTCAAGAGAAACGTGGAACATGCGGTGTCCTATTACGCCGAGACGGCACAGACGCATCCCATGAATAAGATCGCCCTCTACGACTACGGTATTGTGTTGCTCAGGGTGAGACAAAACGAACGACAAAGATTTTTTGTACATTTTCTGTAGGAATATTATATGTTTTGTGTGCCCATCATTTACACTGATTATGATTACTATAGCTATGTAATAGGTCTATGTATAAAGGGTATTGGATCTGAGAAAATTAGTGCTGGAATTGCCCTCTACGACTACGGTATTGTGTCGCTCAGGGTGAGACAAAATGAACGACAAAGATTTTTCGTTGATTTTCCGTAGGAATATTACATGTTTTGTGTGCCCATCACCGACACTGATTATGATTACTATAGCTATGTAATAGGTCTATGTATAAAGGGTATTGGATCTGAGAAAATTAGTGCTGGAATTGCCCTCTACCACTATGGTATTGTGTTGCTCAGGGTGAGACTAGAAATGATTGGTACAGTTCTCCGTAGGAATGTTTTTGTTTGTTTGCTCCCATCTATGACACTGATAATGATTACTATACATGTAGCTATGTACATGTATTTGGTGTATGTATAAAGGGTGTTGGATCTGAGAAAATTAGTGCTGGAATTGGCAATCCTCCCAATATTAAGTTGGGTTTTAATAGAAAAAGTGGGAATTGGGACAGATCAGTTAAAGTTTGAGGAAAATCTGATAAGAAATGAGAAGTACCGGTAATCGTCGAGTAATACTGATCTCCAATATATATCATCTGCAGAAGAATGAAAGACATATAGTTATTGTGTCATTGCAGTATATATTTTAGTTATGTATCATGTGTTGGATATATACATGTAGTTCTGTGTCCGATTTGGCTTAAACTTGGCCTTGACTTGGACTAGACTAGGTTTTAATTTGGCCTTCATTTTGCCCCAACTTGGCTTTAACACACCCAGTAACAGAAACGTATAAAACACCGCATCAAATCACCAATCAAACCATTGGTGACATAATTCAAAACAGTGCTTTGGAAGACTTGAGCATATTTCCATTTTGAAGGCATCTCTTGAAATATTCCTTGCCCTTTTAGGTTAAATACAAAAACCCATGGTGGGTATATTGCCATTTGGTCTACAAGCAGTTCGTCTACTACCCAAATAGACCAATTGACGAATAGTAGACGAACTGGCGGTAGACGAAACAGCAATCCACCCCATGGTGTACACAATTTTTCTGTTTCTGGTATGAACTACATGTATGTATGACTTCACCAATAGCATCTACAGAACTAGATGGCACCAGCATAAAAGCTTGTGAGAATAACATTGTTTAGTAATCAAATACAGTTAACAACCAAATTATCCATACCCTCAAGTATTGTGATTTTTTAAGTATACAAATTGGTTTGTCCCTATCTATATTTCTTGAGAATGCGATATGTTAAATCTTACTTCTAAAAATATTCAACTAAAGCCTAAATTCAACCAGTTCATCTTTCATTCTTGAGTTACCAAAAAACATTAAATTCACCAAGGGTATGAATAATTTAGTAATACCGGTAACTCTATTTCAGAGCAGACCGTTATTTTCCTCTTTTTTTTCACCTGAATTAACGGAATAACCTATGTGTACCATCAGAAAATGAATGACAAGTGGCACAAAGAATCTGTGGGAAATCCTAACAGATTGTATAGCAACACAAACCAACAATATGAACTTGTTTCTAAAGCCCTATAAGTAGATGCCGGAACATTACATTATCTTCAAGTGTAATGTACTTGCAAGATCTCCGGTCATCAAGAAATCGTTGTGAACTAAAGGATCTAAGTTTTTGCGTCTTATTTTTTGTCTCGCAGGGTCAAGGAGTGGAGAAGGACGAGGAGAAAGGAATGGAATACCTCAACAAATCAGCTGAATTGGTGAGTTCAAGGAGGAATGAAAATACAGTGAAACCTGTATATAAAGACCACTCAAGGGTAACATGACAAGTAGTCTTTATAGGCAAGTGGTCTTTATGTACAGGTCTCGATGAGAAACCATACCAAAGGGAAACAAAAAATGTGGTCTTTCTATACAGGTGACCTCTAAGGCAGCTTTGACTGTACATTTCATCTTTTCCTGGTGTTTTTATTTCTACAGTGTGAGTCAAAAAAAACTTTACACCTAGGAAATTACTAATAATTTAAAAAATAATTTCTGAACAGTGAAGTATTATACATCATATGAAAGGGTGTTTTATCCTGAATCATTTGGTACCATTTTTGGGTGGTATGTGTTCACGCTTGGATGAACAAGAGGTATTGTTTGCGAGAGTGCAAAAATCGAATTGCGCCAAAGTATTAAAGTGAGAGAATGAATTGAATGTATGAAATGAGATGCATTGCAGATGCTTTTTTCAGTAGCAAAGTCACACACACACACACGCACACGCACATATGAAACACACACACTAACACACCCACCACTACACGTTTATGGCGTCAAACGTGGACGAAGTTTATTACTTGTGTGTGTGTGCATGGGTAATTGCCTGCAACCGCGGACCACTCCATAGAAAACTACATTCAACCGCGGACGTACCTGCTATGGGATGATAGCAGGTAGCGCGCCTTTCCCGCGCAGTCATCGAAGGGGGCGCTGTGACATTTCGCGATACACATAGAACTGATCCACTCGATGTTGGCTACACGCTGCGACATCTAATATTCAAACGCCCCCTACGTCGTAAATTTTATACGGCGAAAACCAGGATCGCAACCGTGGACGGTCCCCCATTGCAGGTACGTCCGCGGTTTGAGGGTAGTTTTCTATGGAAAGGTCCGCGGTTGATGGCGTTTACCCACGCACACACACGCGCACACACACAAACATATGATAATGGTGTTCGTTTGGAGTAAAATACTTTATTTTTTACTTGATCTTCAAATTGTTAACGATCATCATAATTATGATGATAATGTTAATTCAAATGCTTATCATCATGGATCCTTTGAAGCTTCATTTGTGACCAGCAAGTAACTGTCCGTTCATCTACTCCTCGATATGACCTCCGTCCCTTTCGATGTACTTTCTAGCGCGATGGAGTATCTCCTGAAACACTCGACGAAGCATGCGCCTGTCTTTCCCAAGTGCTCGCTCTTAATCCTGATCCTCTCTCGTAGGTCGTTGATGTTCGCAGGTGGGCTCTGGTACACCCGAGACTTGAGGTAACCCCAGACGAAAAAATCAAGCGGTGTTAGGTCCGGGGATCGACGTGGCCACTCCACAGGTTCGTTCAGAGCGATGATCCTGTTCCCGAAGAGTTCTCTCAACCTGGTCATCACAATCCTTGTCCTGTGAGCAGGGGCACCATCTTGTGCCCACCAAAGGTGCCTGAAAGGACCGTTTCTCTGACGCCTAAATCGTGCCATCTGATCCAGAGCCGGGACAACCTGATCATCTATCATTCTTAGATAGCGCTCCCTATTCACTGTCTGTTCAAAGAAGAAGGGTCCGAGAAGACTTCCATTTCCAAGAAGGCCGATCCAAACTGTCACATCTAAATTTGCTATGCGAGTGTGTGTGTGTGTGTGTATGTGCGAGTGTGTGTTTGTGTGACTTATTGAGTGTGACTCTGTGTGTGTTTTGATATGTGTGACATGATTAATTTTGGTAGGGATGTTATTTGGATCTGCAAAGACCGAATTAATACCGAAATCCCAATTGTTTTATTCAAACATCACATAAGCATTATTTGGCGCAAGTCGGGTTTTGCACTCTCGCAAACAATGCCTCCTATTTAACCCAGCGTGAACACATACCACCCAAAATGGTACCAAACGATTTGGGATGAAACACTCTTTCATATGGTGTATAATAATTTACTTTTCATAAATGATTCTTTAAATTATTAGCATTTTTCTCGGTGTAAAGTTTATTTTGACTCACACTGTATTTCTATTGATGTGTGTGACCCCTAAAAAATGAAATTTCCCTCATTTTCCAGTGTTACTTGTTTCCATGACAATTCTTTTATTAAAGATATAACTCCAGTTCTGGTAAAAAAAAGAAAATTAATTCTCACAGAATCAAATGAAACTTACACTGAATGTTCAAGATTACAAATAAATGACATGTGCCAAACAATTTTGGAAGAAAATGTATATTGGCTGAGTAATGAGCATAGAAAGACAAGGTACTAGCCCCGACACCATGTGTGTTTTCCCATATGTAGCTTCCTGTGTACAGTGCTTGTTACTTTACCAAGACTCAGCCAAATTTATTATGATTTTGATGACTCCAGAACCTTGCAGTGCACACCAATACCTACATGCTACATGATCAACTGTTTCTGATCCATTCCACACCTTTTCTTTCACAATGCAATCGCATTACCAGAACTGGAGTTTATTTTTAACCTTTAACCCTCAAGGTCATTATACTGCCCTCGTCTGAAACGAATTGAATATTGTACATTGTATTGTTCAATGAATAATTTGTCTTGATAAGCTTTCCTAACTCCTCAACAGATGATATCTAACTGTCTTCATGTCAACTAATTATTTGACCTTTAACCCTCAACGTCACAGTACAGCACGTACTGCCCTCGTCTGGTACGGATTGAATATTGTACATTGTATTTTTACTGAATGATTTGTCTTGATCTGCTTTTCGTACTCTCAACAGACGATATCGAGGGTTCGGTGACACAAAGACGTAACTCAATATTTGGTCAAAATGTTAAGAAAAATGTGGGCTCTCCAGGGAACACAAAGACTTACCTCCACCCAACATTCCATTGAAGTCAGTGGCTAGTGAAACATAGACTTAACTCCTAACAACCCAAGTACTCAGTGACACAGAAACCACTTTTTCTCAAAACGGAGTTACGTCTTTGTGTCACTTTCATGTCAACTCTTTATTTGACCTTTAAAAAACCTAGGGTCACGCTCCGGCATACACCGCCCTCGGCTGGTACAAGTTGAACTTTGACCAAAACGATACGGCGGCTGCGTACTACTTTGAAAAGGGTGATGCGTTGGGACATAGGGACGCGGCTCATAACCTGGGCTTCATGTATCTGTTTGGAAGATACCCTGGACAGCCAGTAGACAGGGTGAGTGCAAAATGTTTTGAGCTCGTCCATCCAGGCACTTCTACACCAAACCAAAATCATACTCTCTGTTCAATACTACAAATACGAACATACAAATAATATTTGCTGAGTTCTGCTGCTGATGCTGATGATGATGTTAGTAATAATGATGATAGTGATGGTGATGATGATGGTAGTGATAATGAGGATAATGATGATAAAGGGGCTAATGATTGGAACTGTCATGGTTAAGTCGCCGGACTGTCGATCACAAGGTCCATGGTTCGAGACCCGCCGCGGCACTTATGTCCTTTGGCAAGACATTGATCTACATTTGCCACACTAAACCCAGGTGATGTAAATGGGTACCTGGCAAGAATAATTACTCGAAATGCTTGAGCGCCGCAATGGCAGCACAGCTAAAGCCGGGGTAATAATCTCCAAGTTTTATAGCCCTTAGTGATTCTAATAAGTGCTATATAAAAACTGAGTATTATTATTATTATTAGTATATTTGTAAAGCGCTTAGAGACATTTGTATTAAGCGCTATATAAAATTTAATATTATTATTATTATTATTATTATTATTATTATTATTATTATTATTATCATTATGTTTTAAAGGATCACTGAGCAAACAAATTGTGTTTTTTTGTCTCATGTTATAAATTACTTGTTTCTTTCAGATGAAAGCATTTGAGTACTACTTGAAGGCAGCAAAGGCCGACCATTGGGATTCGGGTGTGAAGGTCGCTGAACTTTACAACCAAGGCAATGAACAGATGGCGAGAGATAATTTCATGGCTGCTGCGTAAGTCTCGTAATGTCTCGTTATTTCATTAATCTGTTACAGTCAAACTTGTCTACAGCGACCGCTCAAGGGAAACACAAAAAGTGGTCTTTGTAGACAGGTTCCTTTAGTACATGTTTCAAAGAGAAACCATTTTCGAGGGAAACACAAAAAGTGCTTGTTGTAGACAGGTGGTCACTAAAGCAGGTTTGACTGTATTAATAAATGAACTACAATACTTAATTGGAATCCAGTCTGCATACATTACTTTTTGCTACGTCGGGCAAACCTCGAACAACGTTTTAGGGTTGTGAAGAACAACCTTTGTTTAAAAAGTATGCATACAATTTGAATATGTTTAGTAAACAGGTCTGTGGATTCTGATAAAGGGATTTTGGAAACATTTTTTTTTGTAGATAGGCTCTGTATGTGGCGGAGAAGAACCGAGATGTAGCCTGGGTCCACAACTGGGTTAAACAAACCGGTCTATGGATTCTGATTTTGATACTAAGATTTTGGAAACATTTTTTTTGTAGATGGGCTCGGTATGTGGCGGAGAAGAACCGAGATGTAGCCTGGGTCCTACGCTGGGGTCTAGATGCCTACCTAAAGGGTTCCTGGTCCGAGAGCCTGGTCTACTATGCCATGGCGGCGGAGGCTGGTCTAGAAGTGGGCCAGTTCAATCTAGCCTACCTGTGTGAAGAGAATTATGTGAGTACACATTTGGATCTTTTTTTGGTTGTTTGATAGATAGATTGATTATTTCATTCATTAGTTGTTCGGCTGAATGATTGATTGACTGACTGAGTCAGTGGGTGAGTAAGTGAGGGGTGATTCATCTTTTCATTTTTTTTTAAATTCATTCTTTCATTCATTCATCCATTTATCAATTAATTAATTTATGTATTTATTTATTCATTCCATTCATTCTTTCACTCATTTATTTATTTATTTATTCATTCATTCAATATACATTATAAATGTTGACTAATATTATTATTATTCCTCATTTATTGATTTATATAGTTATCAACACCAAGATCATTTTTATTACTTACATGTCTTTGCATTTTTTCTCTCTTTCGGTTTCATTCAGGATGGTATTGCTGAGAGATATGTAGACAAAGACTGTGCTTGGAAATACTGGAAACTAGCTGCTGGTTCTACTCGCCCCCATCTTTCATGTAAGATTTTCTTCCTTTTTTTTAACCTCTTTTAATGTGTGTAGTATTGTTTCATATCATGAACCAGTGCCCCATTTTACAAAACTTTTCATCAGTGACAAATGACAGGTTTTGTTATATTATAAGCTAGTGAAATCCTTGCTTCTGATTGGTTATATGCAGATTTGTCACTGATTTTTGTCATTTGTCATTGAAAATTGCTTTGTGAAACGTGTCCCTGGCAGATGTTGGTATTTGTTCTCCTTTGAAATGTTCTTGAGCTTTGGCACCTATCCACCTTTCATCTTACTCATTGGTCCAACCTGGGGCCTGTTTCATAAAACGTGTCATCGATGACAAATGCTAAACTTATATGACAAATTTGCTGTCAGCCAATCAAATGCCACGAGCTCAGTAGCTTTTAACAGTTGTTTATGACTTTTTAGTGATATCAAGTTTTATGAAACAGGGGCTCGGTCTCTAGAATCTATTTTTTACTCAAGACAAAACAAAAAGTTGTTTATTTTTAAGAAGTCAGAAAAGGCCTGATTGAATGATAAGCCTTGTTTTAATTCATTTCATCTCATTTTTATCTCATTTCATTTCATTTCCAGAAGCATAGAGGAGTGTATCAATAACAAAGAATACACACACAAAAAAGTGCAATAACAATTACACTAACAGTAGAAAAGAAACTATCAACTCAGTTCAGTTCATTTCAGTCTTTATTTTTCACTCTCAATAAAAACAACATACTGTACATAAAATATATAAAATAACAGAGCATCATCAATAGAAAACAATACAGAGCAATTAGAAAAAGACAAATTATGAGAATGAGGGGTCAGCAAGAAAGATCAAAAAGCCTTACAGTAC
Source organism: Strongylocentrotus droebachiensis (assembly GCA_035222895.1). NCBI lineage: Eukaryota > Metazoa > Echinodermata > Echinoidea > Camarodonta > Strongylocentrotidae > Strongylocentrotus > Strongylocentrotus droebachiensis. Next base: position 9,062 of record JAVYIG010015779.1, on the reverse strand, counting down.
GTTGACCCCAAAATGAGCAATACATACATAATTACAACAAACAAACAGACAAACAAAAAATAAGGAAACAAACATACAATGTATAACATTTCACATTATGAATACAAACTTAAAAGATGAGATTTATAACAGCGTTTAAAGCCCCACTGCACTACGTGTAGCTACTTGCTCCCTCTATATAGAAAACAATGCCTAAGCAGTGCCTGTTGGCCCCCCCCATGATCCTCTTTTTCTTATGTTAATTGAGAGCTGATTTGATGAGATAACCACCTGTCAGTGACCATGCAGGGAAGTCTAATCCCTCTTGGCCAAACTAGTGCAGATAGGCTTTAAAAGACGAGGTTTATAACAGCATTTAAAGCCCCTCTGTACTAGTTTGGATTAGAGGGACCAACAGGCACCGCTTAGGCATTGTTTCTATATAGAGGGAGCAAGTAGCTACAAGTAGTACAGTGGGGCTTTAAAAGAATAAAGTGATGTGGATTACCTAAAGGAATTCATTTATTTTCAATCCCTTGTTCAGCGATCCTAAGAGTTGCTGACTACCACTGGTATGGCTACAACAATGTGTCTGATCAAGAGAAAGCAGTCCAGTATTACATCCAAGCTGCAGAAACAAAGCAACCTCATGTAAGTTTATCATGAACGCCCCTTTACAAGGAAATGGAATATGCCAATGTGATGTATTAATATGGGTTGGAGTAACCCATTTGTTGTTGAAAAGGGGTGAGTAGCTATTTGGGTTTGTGCCAATTCAAACGTTATGTTTAGATTATGTAGTACACTGTTATACCCAAACTTCAGAAGCAAAGCAACCTCATGTAAGTGGGTAACATGAACACCCATTTTTCAAACCAATGGAATAAGCCAATGTGATGTATTAATATGGGTTGGAGTAACCCATTTGTCGCTGAAAAGGGGTGAGTTGCTATTTTTGGCTTGTGTCAGCTAAAATTTGTTACATGTATGTTTCAATTATGTAGTACAGTGTTATACCCAAACTGCAGAAACAAAGCAACGTTATGCAAGTATGTAACATGAACTAATTTGAATATAAACTGAAATGATACTTGACTTACTTGACTTAAGCCGTCCGTACCATCACTGGGATGTATGATGGCTTCTGTTTCACAACGGCTTGCCACACCTTCCTATCTTCTGTCAGCCTAGTGGATTTAGTCAGGGAGTCAAGTTGTCTGTTGTTGCAGTGCGCCTTGATACAGTCTGTCCATCTCTTACTGAAATGATAATAATGATAACAATGACAATAGCATTCTGTAGATTCAAGGCATAATAATTCATTACTTTCATGTTATGCTTTGTATATTCAGGCTATGTTCAATTTAGCTAATATACTTGAAAGCGGTGTCAAAGTGAAGGACGATGTTTTGGAGCGGCTCGGCGTATCATCCCACGTCTTCAAGAGCAAGAATAACTTGGCAAAGGTCCTGGAGCTGTATCGCATGTGAGTAGATTTTGGTAGCCATTTTATAAAATACAATAATACAATACCAGGGGGTGTTTCACAAAGACTAAGATCGACTTTAATTTGGACATAACTATGGCAGGCCATTCATGCCACTGTTTGCTCTCACCATTTACTTGCATTGGTCTCTCACAGGAGGTACAAATCATGGTCACAAATCTACAGTATATATATCTTTTGATAATTCATTATTGAAGGAAAAAATATTATCTAAAGATTATAATTGAGAGACCGATGGTGAGAGCAACCAGTGGCATGAATGGCCTGCCATAGTTACATTTAAGTCCAACTTAAAGTCGATCTTAGTCTTTGTGAAACACCCTCCAGATCCTTGTTCAAACTTTAAAATCTTTTTTTCAACCACACTGTTTCCTCTATACATCTCCTCACTCATCCAGCTTCAGCAACAGAGAACATCATATTCTACCGGTATATAAGACAGGGCTGGACCAATTTTGCCAATTTAGCTGTTAGCTTTTGAGTTGTCAGGACTTCGGTTAACAAAGTACGCTTTAAATTTGAATACATTTGTAAGCTGGTCTATTCTGTCAACAAAGTTTATCGATATTGAGACTAGATTACTATATTTATATTCACACCTGCCTTGTATTACTCTCATCACCTGCTTCGATATTTGAAATACATGTACCATAGATGACATGATTTGAATATTCTAGATATTTAATACCATTGAGAATGACAGGCAGGGAGTTCCACAAGGAAGCATCTTGGCACCTGGTGTCATTTTTTATTTATTCATTTTTGTGTACGCTTCTGCAGGTGTCGAGATAGCTCAGAGGATGGTTATTTCCCATGTGGATTAGCCCTCCTCAACCTACAACTCAGACAGGCGTGGAAGGAGCACAACTTCTCTATACAGGTAAATAGGAGTGTCAGGTTGGTGATGTTGTCATAGTGATAGTCGATGCTGCTGATGATGGGGGTGATCCTGGTCATGGTGGTGGTGATGGAAGTGATGGTATTTATAATGGTGGTGGTTATGATGATGGGGATGATGATGATGTTGGTGGTGGTGGTGGTGATGGTGGTGGAGGTGGTTATGATGATGATGGTGGAGGTGGTTATGATGATGAACTTGGTGGTTATGATGATGAAGGTGGTGGTTATGATGGTGGTGATCGTGATCATGGTGGTGGTGATGGTATTTATAATGGTGGTGGTTATGATGATGGGAATGATGATGATGATGTTGGTGGTGGTGGTGGTGGTGGTGGTGGTGGTGATATTGGTGGTGGTGGTGATGATGATGGTGGAGGTGGTAATGATGATGAACTTGGTGGTTATGATGGTGGTGATGGTGGTGGAGGTGGTTATGTTGGTGGTGGTGGTGGTAATGATGATGAACTTGGTGGTTATGATGGTGGTGATGGTGGTGGAGGTGGTTATGTTGGTGGTGGTGGTGGTAATGATGATGAACTTGGTGGTTATGATGGTGGTGATGGTGGTGGAGGTGGTTATGTTGGTGGTGGTGGTGGTGATGATGATGAACTTGGTGGTTATGATGGTGGTGATAGTGGTGATGGTTGTGGAGGTGGTTATGATGGTGGTGATGGTGGTGGTGATGATCGTGATCATGGTGATCATCATCATGATGATGGAGTTGATGATGGGGATGAGCCATCAGGTTTGTATTTGTAACAGTAGTCATGGATGTGCTCAGTGATGTTAATGATGGTGCACATTATTGTGATAATGATGATGATAATGATAACAATAATACTAATAATCATGATAAATGGTATGATGATGATTGTGGTAGCATTGAGGGTAATGATGATGATGGTGGAAAAGTGGGTGGGGCAGTAAATAAAAAAAAAATATATATAAAAAACATAATTTTTATCAAAATCATGGTTTCATTTAGGCTGTCCAATACTCCCTCTGAATATTCCCACTCTCCTAAAACTCATCCTAACCCTCTTTCTCTTTCAGGTGGCCAGTGGATTTATGGTTGGTCTTCTGACATTTTATGCTGCAGCTGCAACATTCCTTGGATACCTCGGAGGTGGCAACACACCAAAAAACGTCAACAACAACAATAGCAACAACAACTCTGATTCTTCCACAGAAACCTCCACAGACCAGCAACAAGGTTCAGAATCTGATCAACCACTTGCAACTCAAGGACCACTTCTAAATGTTGCTACAACAGGTACTACTTCTACCACAACATCAACATCTCTGCCGTCAACACAAGATATTGAACAGGAGCCTGCAACATTGGATGCTCCTGCTAATTCGTCTTGATTTGAAAGGCTAGGTTGCAACATCAGCAATATCACTGAAATAGTACTCACCACACCTACCACTTTGCCATCCACAATGTAATCACATTCAATAAGCATTATAATTTTTTCTTTTATTACACTGTGCAATATGATTGATTCATTGATTTAACAATTGGGTATAAATAATAGAATATCACATAGTCTACTATATGGCCCACAGCACACTATATTCATATGATGCAACTACGATCCAAGTTTGAAAGAATTATGTCATTTAGTATCGAAATTTCCACTATAAATTCTTGCTGATTGAGGTTCATATTGGTCTTGTGAATTGTAATAATTTATAATGTGCGGTATGGTCACTTCAAGAAAAAGTCAAATCTTAAGACTCTCTCAAATTCGAAGCCAATTTGGAATTTTCTCCAACTGAAATACCCCCAAAACCATGCATTTTCTTATTTATTATTTGAATGACCAATACCATCCCCAATCATGAAGGTTAAAGGTCACATACTAGCCATTTGGTTGATTTACCACTCAATTTGAGCACAGGTCTCTCAGGAGCCGAACCTGTTGTCCCACCAGAAAATACTCTATGTTGCCTTCATATCTTGAGGGTGAGGGCGGTTCTATTATGATGAGAACTCCTTGTGGCGGTAGATTCAAGGCACAGCGCATAAGACAAGACATGTCGGTCATAAAAATTGAATCCCCTCTTGGTGACTGACAACACTTTTTATTGCGCAAACACCAGAATGGTTTCAAAATTCCCCTTGAGAACCCACTACTATGAGCCTTTAAACTTTAAAAAACATAGTTATGATGCAATACCTTCTAAAGTATTACCATGGCAGTCAGATCATAATGAGAGGGCCTTCGGTCCTGAAAACCGCTATATAAGAACGTGCTATAATTATTATTATTATAATGTGTGTTGTGGGTTTATGATGTGACCTTACATGAAAATATACTTACGATACATGTATTGAAGAATGTTATAGAATTGTTTTGTTATCTCTCCTGTTATATGTTTTATATTCAAATCATGAGTAGTACTGAATCGTTAATTTATTGAAAGTGTGTTATTACCACCTCCTTTCAGTACTTGGTCAATACAATTGGGTTGTATTATGCTTGTGTGTTGTGACTATTTTCTTTATAACCAATAGTGATCTGTTTTATCTGTACTTAACAACTTCACTGTGGCATAATTCGCAATATAATCTTCATTTCATGATGAGTATTAAATTTAGGGGTGCTTAATTCTGCGAAAATAAGAAAGAAAGAAAAGTATGTAGTGCTCAAACATTTAGATATTTATTCACACCTGATATATAAAGACCACCTGGGTACTTTCATGTCTCTCTTTAGTGGTCTATATACAGGATTCACTGCAATTTGCATTAGACTTAGGGGGGGGGGGGCATTTTCAAACCATTTGCAGTGCTGCTTTAGCAATTTGAAAAATAAAAATAAAACATTGCATAGACTAGAACTTACTTTTCGTGATGCACATTTATCTAAATCATGTAAAAACACATTAAACATTGTTTTTGTTTTGTTATTCCGCGTGATTTTATTAGCTTCATCATGTTTCGAAAGCAGAGTTACATGTATATTGCTCTTCTTGTCTGTAATGATTTGTTTGAAAAGGGATACACATGTATCAAACGCACCTAAATGGTCATTACATATGGAAATGACTAATTGTTAGTATCACGGTTTGTATTCAGAGTTGTGTTATTTTCCTGCGGGTTGTTTCAGTTCACATTGTGTGTAATTCCTATATGTTTGCTGATATATTTCAAATATCTATTTATGTTATAAGAGTGGAATTGCTTTCTGCAGGGTTCAAGTTTCTTTGTTCAAGCTTTCTATAACTCTTTACAGGCTAGAACTGAAAATATATTTAAAAAAGTACCTATTTATAACGATATTTGATCTGTCTTTGTAAGTTATCATAGTATGTAAATCAGAATGATGTCTTTCTTCATCACAAATTCTATAGATTAAATATGTTTGTATATATATATACATTTACTTATTTATGATGTAAAGTTGTCATTTTCTCTTGTGCAATACATTCCAATGTTGTAGTTAAGTTTATCTCTAAGTGCCTTGTGTTGCACAAGCAACAAAATCACACATGTCTTCCAAATTGTGATCTTCCATAAGGCCATTTGTGCCTTGTGTTACTGTAAATATATTTTATTATGATAGTGACTTTTGTAGTTAGATTTACATCTTGCTAACTTAACTAGATTAATAACACTTATATTATACTGTAACATACCTTTACTTTATATCTTACAGTCAATGTAAATTTAGTTAGCTACCTTGAGTTTTGAGTGTTCTTACTTGTTCTAGAAAGACGGCGCTATAGAAATGCCTATAATTATTACTATTATTAGTAACTCTTATTTACTGTCACTCCCATTCTTTCTCTCTTTTCTTGTCTACATAATGCTCCCTTGCCCCCTTCTCTCTCTTCCTCTCTCTCTCTCTCTCTCTCTTTTACTAATGTGAATATATATATTTTCTTCTCTCTTTGCTTTCTTCATCTGCATCTAGTATCATGCTCTCTTGCTATCTCTCTCTCTCTCTCTCTCTCACACACTCTCTCTTTCTCTCTCATTAACTTACACTGCATGATCCGTATATATATTTTTGTTCTTCTACTTTTCTCCCTTTTTTTTCTCCCTTTTTTTTCTTTTTCTCTCTTTATTTTCAATCTTCCCGCTGTCGTTTCTCTCATTCTCTCTCCCTCGTTGTATAATGTAAATAAGACTTTTTTACCTTTCTTTGCTGAATGGGTCTTCCTTTTCTCGGTCGCTTCCTTTGCTCACCAGACGTGCCTTATGAACAAATATTTCATAGAGTTGAGTCGCAGAAGGTTGTTAGGCCGTAGACTTTGTATATAAGACATTTAACACCATTTTGACACTCGACTTCATTTACTAATGTAACAATCTTAGTGCACGTTATCATTATTATTTGCATAGGCTTATTTTCATTGTTATGAAATGTATATCTATGCATCACCTGAGCAGTAGATTATGTATTCAAATGGTAAGGTAATTATTTTGCTAATCACAATTTAAAAAACCCAAATACAAACAAAATGAATTACATATAAAATGAAATATATATTGAATGGCTGGATAGCCCGCTCAGCTTTGTTAATATGACAAAACTGTTCTTCATTGGGATCCAGAAAATTAAATTAAAAGTGTACTTGGTCGAAGGGTGCAAAAGTATATACCCAGGCTGTAGATGGGCATCCTTTTAGAAAGGCTCGTTTCAAATTTAGAACTTCCTTTCTTTGATTAAATTATCTATATAACACATTTATTCAGTCCCTTGTTTAAACCTTGCCAGTGATTTATGATAATTCTGGTAAATTGTCTCTTCTTTCTTTCTCTACAGACCTAATTTATTTTGAATTTGACCATGATTTATTTGTGCACCCTTATGCCAGGCACATAATGATAGAGTATCTGAAAATACTCAAAATATTCCTTAACGTTCGTTGAGATATATTTTTACAGTGTAAATGAATAGCAACTGCTTGCATTAAAGGTCCTACAAGTATTCACTGAGCTGTGTACAGCCAAACCTGCTTTAGTGACGACCTGTCTACAACAAGCACATTTTTTGTTTCCCTTGGAAATGGTTTCTCATTGAAACATGTACTAAACGAACCTGTCTACAAAGACCACTTTTTGTGTTTCCCTTGAGCGGTCGCTATGCTGGACAGGTTTGACTGTATTATAAGATACAGAGGAGTGAAGCATATTACTATTAACTTATGCCATCGTTGTACAAAAAATTGTTTAACGCTGTGGAATACCACTTCATATCTGAATGAGGCTGTACAGACATACATGTAGATGTAAAGGTCTAAGTCATGACAGATTGTTTTATTATATCTGCTGTAATTAAGCTTGCCTCATTGTACTTAAAGTGTAGAGTGGCTATACTAGTAGGTAGGGTATCAACAACCCTAGAGGGTTAGCCTTTACTTTTGGTTCATGTTACTGTCTGTTTCCCTTGGAAATGGTTTCTCATTGAAACATGTACTAAACGAACCTGTCTACAAAGACCACTTTTTGTGTTTCCCTTGAGCGGTCGCTATGCTGGACAGGTTTGACTGTATTATAAGATACAGAGGAGTGAAGCATATTACTATTAACTTATGCCATCGTTGTACAAAAAATTGTTTAACGCTGTGGAATACCACTTCATATCTGAATGAGGCTGTACAGACATATGTGTAGATGTAAAGGTCTAATTATGACGGATTGTTTTATTTCACCTGCTGTATTTAAGCTTGCCTCATTGTACTTAAAGTTCCATGTGGCTATACTAGTAGCTAGGGTATTGACAACCTTAGAGGGTTAGCCTTTGCTTTTGGTTCACGTTACTGTCTGTATGGAGCCAGAAGGGCATTAACTCTGTGTAAAATTATATGGGTTAATGCCCTTCATGCTCCTAATAGACAATATATATGCTTTATGAATACTGTAGGATAAACTGAACTCTCATGGTATTGTAAAAGTGGTATACATGCTCTACACTTATGTACTTACCGGTACATTTTATATGGTATTTGAAAGTACAATAAGCGAGTTCGTAAATAGCTCTGAACCGCATGACCCCAAAATATCCACAGATCTTAGACACGATGGATACTTCCCACCTATGCATTTTAGAATAATCACTGCCAAAGTGATGGAGGTGCTTCATGAATACCTTTTGTTTGCCTATTGAGAAGAATACTTCCACCTGTGTATCAGATAAATGTACTGTTGGTGCATAAATGAATACTGATTACATAACTTTCATGAGCACGATACAAGTGTTCGTCTCAATGTTTTTATAATCTGGGTCCGAATGACCTTTATCTGCACATGCGCAAATCCTAATTATGAACTCGCTTATTTATGAAGAGGAAAAGAAAAGACCTTTATTGTAAAAGGATAATTGCAACTTTGGATAGTACAAATTGTTTGTTTTACCTGACTGCTAAAAAAGCATGTATATGCTTGTAACTAAGCAACCAGGGGACAAACGGCTTTAGGTCCTCTCTGAGGGACTAAAATAATTAATGTTTTACTACACTTTCAAAATAATTGCATTTTTTCAAGTAATTAAATATCTTTTAGCAACCTTTAAGATGGAAATGTATTTATCTTGAGATGTAAAAGAGCAATAATATAATAAATGTTAAATCAGAGAAGAAAAAATATCGAAAAATGTTGTATTCAACATGATTACAAGGACTTTGAAACTCACTTGAGGGCAATTACAATATGCCTTTGTGT
>JAVYIG010015778.1:0-34311 GCA_035222895.1 Strongylocentrotus droebachiensis | reverse complement strand
AAGGGTGGAAATAAAAATATATTCAAGTTTATTCTCTATAGATAATTCAACTGTATTACTGTACATGTAGTAATCAAACAAGTACAAATTAATAACCCCAAATCACTAACTGCATGCATTTGCAATTCAAACAAACAAATAATTACACTTGTTGACCCATTTTTCCACCTTGATATTTGCCAGAACTATATATGTAATACATAATATTGTATCACCCCAATGTAAATTAACTTTGTATACAATATCTGGTATTCAATCAATATCTATTCATGACGTAACTGCATTGTAATACATAATATTGTATCACCCCAATGTAAATTATTTTCGCATACAATATCTGGTATTCAATCAATATCTATTCATGACGTACATGTACATGTAACTGCATTGTAATACATAATATTGTATCACCCCAATGTAAATTAACTTTGTATACAATATCTGGTATTCAATCAATATCTAATCATGACGTAACTGCATTGTAATACATAATATTGTATCACCCCAATGTAAATTATTTTCGCATACAATATCTGGTATTCAATCAATATCTATTCATGACGTAACTGCATTGTAATACATAATATTGTATCACCCCAATGTAAATTAACTTTGTATACAATATCTGGTATTCAATCAATATCTATTCATGACGTAACTGCATTGTAATACATAATATTGTATCACCCCAATGTAAATTAACTTTGTATACAATATCTGGTATTCAATCAATATCTAATCATGACGTAACTGCATTGTAATACATAATATTGTATCACCCCAATGTAAATTATTTTCGCATACAATATCTGGTATTCAATCAATATCTATTCATGACGTAACTGCATTGTAATACATAATATTGTATCACCCCAATGTAAATTAACTTTGTATACAATATCTGGTATTCAATCAATATCTAACATGACGTAACTGCATTGTAATACATAATATTGTATCACCCCAATGTAAATTAACTTTGTATACAATATCTGGTATTCAATCAATATCTAATCATGACGTAACTGCATTGTAATACATAATATTGTATCACCCCAATGTAAATTATTTTCGCATACAATATCTGGTATTCAATCAATATCTATTCATGACGTAACTGCATTGTAATACATAATATTGTATCACCCCAATGTAAATTAACTTTGTATACAATATCTGGTATTCAATCAATATCTAACATGACGTAACTGCATTGTAATACATAATATTGTATCACCCCAATGTAAATTAACTTTGTATACAATATCTGGTATTCAATCAATATCTAACATGACGTAACTGCATTGTAATCAAGTAGTTCAAGGTGGCCATAGTGACAGAGTCACAGACATGTGTTGGAAATTGCGATGTAATTTTTAACAAGGGAAACGCTCTCGGCGGTCTCGCCTGCATAACGCAATTCAATTTGATAAACCAGAACTTCAATGACGTAGCGCTCATCCGCATCTCGCAACAACAAATATCGTAAATTTTATGTGGTACACTTTTGAACTGGTCAAAAAATAAACATTTGATGCCCTGGAAGGGACATAATTTCATTTCATTTGCATAAAGTACCATAAATAATCAATGGAGCAAAATTTCAAAATTCTGTGTAGAAGTTTAGTGTACCAAAGTTAGCTCTACGATATAAAGCAAACCAAATCAAAATCGGTCGAAATATGAAGGAGAAGAAGCATTTTTTGTGATTTTTAAATTATTTTTGGAATAAATTTGCATAAATTACCATAATTAATCAATGGAGTAAAATCTCAAAATTCTGTGTAGACGTTTAGTGTTCCAAATTTAGCTCTACCAGATAAGGCAAACCAAATCAAAATCGGTCAAGAAATGAGGGAGAAGCAATTTTTGCTATTTTTGGAATAAATTTGCATAAATTACCATAATTAATTAATGGAGAACAATTTCAAAATTCGGTGTAGAAGTTTAGTGTACCAAAGTTAGCTCTACCAGATAAAGCAAACCAAATCAAAATCGGTTGAGAAATGAAGGAGAAGAAGCATTTTTTGTGATTTCGAATAAATTTGCATAAATTAGCATAGATAATGAATTTCACGATTCTGTGTAGAAGTTTTAAATCCCCCTCCTAGCCCTATCATATGAAACAATCAGAATCAAAATCGGTTGAAAAAAAACGAAGAACAAGCATTTTGAATATCTTGATGTTGATGCCACAACAAAGTCTAAGTTTGTTGAACTTAAATGACCTTTGACCTTAACTTAGTGACCTGAAATTCTACTCACATGATTGGGGAGACTTGATAACCCTATAGTCCAAGTTTCATTGACTAAGAACTTATACTTTCAAAATTATATCAAAAATTCAAAAACTTAACCTTAGGTTAAGTTTTCGATGATGATGCTACAACATAGTCCAAGTCTGTTGACCTGAAATGACCTTTGACCTTGACTTTGTGACCTACAATTTTACTCACATGATTGGAAATACTTGATAACCCTTTGTTCCAAGTTTCATCGAATAAGAACTTATACTTTCAAAATTATACTACAATTTCAAAAACTTAACCTCAGGTTAAGTTTTTGATGTTGACGCCGTCGCCGCCGCCGTCGCCGTCACCGGAAAAGCGGCGCCTATGTCTCGCTTTTTTGCTACGCAGGCGAGACAAAAATGCATGCATTTGATTGATGCGTTATCTAAAATATCAATCAGTACTTGGTTATGATGAGGATACGGATAAGAATAGGGAGAAGAGGATAATGATAGTGGATTTTTGATGATGGCTGATGAATAAAACTGATAACGACAAAAAATACATCAACACAAGAAGGATAGTGACTAGGAAACTATGGTGGTACAGATCTATAGTAAAGCACAAGATACAATAGATAATGTACATTGTAACATAGTATACCATAGTGGTTCATTCACTTGACTCTGTCTCAATCCAAGGTATGAGGGTTCAACTCCCTGCCCGGCAATAACATCTTTTGGCAATACATTAACCCACATTTGCCACTCTCCACCCGAATGTGTCATCAATTTGTTTGCAGGTATGGAATATGTAATAAGTTATGATCTATTTTACTGTGTAGTTTTTGTACTTGTCTATATCTAAGTTTTGTTGAGATGCTTTTTAAAACTGAGCTTGTAAAACTTGCAATGTAATTTAGCTCTCAGGCTACCATTTTGCAGTTGTTCTAATAACACCAGTATACTACCTGAACATTGCTGGAGAACAAATAAGTGCAGGACCCTAATACCAAGAACAGGGCTGGTGCTGATGTGTTATCCCTTGGTTAAAAAAAATATTCTAATCATTATATCATTACTAAGGATGAAAGTGAAGCTGGGTGAGTAGGGGGGGGGGGGGGGGGGTGAAACAAAAATCCTAATCAAGAAATAAATAATCAATACAAAACAATAAAAGAATATATATCTACCTGAGGCTGAAGGGCTAGATGTGCTGGCTTGCAGTGGGGAGAGGGCAGGGGGGAAGGGTGGGGTGATAGAAAAGTCATAATCAAGAAATAAGAAATAAAAGAATACATATGTACCTGAAGGGCTAGATGTGCTGGCTTGCTGTGGGCTTGCAGGTAAAAGAGTTTGAGGGTCGGAAGAGTTGTCTTCGTCACTCCTCCTCTTTCGAAGGTCTGGTGATCGATTCATTCAGCTTGCAGGACAAGAGCAAATTAACTGCAAATAAAAAATTAAATAAAGTCATAATAATATGAAATAGAGTAATAAGAAATGCAAATTTTAGCCCTATTTATCGTCCCACTCTGCGGTCTGCATCATTGTATCAGTTTCAGTTTCAAAGGAAAAGTGACAAGATTGTTAAGACAAAACTGGTACCATTGTCTCCAGATTATTGTAAACAGTGCATTCCGGTCCATCTTGTGATTAGGGTAACAATTTATTTCAATAATGATTTCGAGCCTTCCTGTATAAGTTTCAGGGTCTATTAATTTGTCACTTTCTGATCATTTTAGTTTCTAAACAATATAGTCATTAGAAAGATAGAGAGAGAGATAGAGAGAGACTCACACGTCCTGTAACACAATTTAGATGCATGTACAGTATAATGTACATCTACTTTGCATTCTAAAGAAAAAGGAAAATGTACAAACACTATAACAAGAGGATATACACTTACGTTAACTTAACATTATACTGGTGTGTATTAAGTTTATGTTCACGATACTGATACCAAAGTTAAATGAAATAAAATAAACCCCTCCCCCACCAAAAAAAATATCATAAAATTCAAACACGTACACATACATGTATTAAAACGATTTAACTTTGAAACTGCATACGGGTATAGTTTTTTGCAACCATTGTTCAGGACCTTCCTGCATTATTGTACTTGTTCACGTACAGGAGTATGATAATTATCACTGCCCCTAAAAGGCGTTGAATATCTTGTGATCCCATTATTTATGAAAGGGTATGAGAGATTTGGCAATTAAAAAGAAGATTCTCAATTAAAAATTACCTGTACATTGTACCTGTAGATTATCATGAAGATGACAAAGGTTATCAAAACTTTTAAACCTTTGTACTAACAGGTCGCTTTGGGTTTCAGATGGGATGTTTTTTTACTTAAATACGTAGAGACTAGAGAGAATGGTCGGCATTTCAGTAAAAAGGTTTTCTTATAGTATATCTGGGAAATTAAACTTGGTTAAGTCAACAATTTCAAGGGATACATGTACAGTGAACGTGAAATAAGATATTTGATTACGATTTACGACATGCATTTGAAAATACCGTTAATTAGTCATGAAATTGCATTTTGTCATTCTTCAAACATAGCACTTGAGAGATAACCCTAAAATGATCAAATACCTGTACATAAACATGTACAGTACATGTAGGTGGCATGATCAAGATAGCACAAGATCACGCTATTTGTGAAAACATGAGATGGTCCAAAGTGCAACTCTTAACAAGATCTAGTTTCAGATATTTTTAAATATTATAATATGGGTTTAAGAATGTAGCCAATAAGAAGCGTCGAAATGAATCACGTGTGCATGAATTAATTTTGACCATATGCACGGGAGTGCATTTTGGTAATAACCGTCAATTTTTCGACTTTATACTCATATTGTAGACCCATCTTATAAAAATAATACATTTTTTTAGCTCGTGCAGTAGTTAGTGATACATGTATGCACTGCACTTGGTTAAGTCAAAATGAGAAGGACAATGAACTTGACAAGTCTCGTTCATTACCCTACTGAGACTTAACCTGCGTGCAGTGCATATTCACAAATGCACTTGCAAACTTGTTTACATGTATATTTGTATAGGAATGCAAAATTATGCGCAGTATTTTTGCTCCTTCTGCTCATGCATCTATATCTTAGGGCTTTACATCAAAAGAGATTTTTTTTTTTTTTTAAACACACAAATTACCATGTATTCGGAGCAGAACAATAGAAAGGCCACAAACATATTCAAATATCATGCTTGCCTAGCATCTTTGAGTAGCTCTACTGTAGTGGTTACTATTGATGACCCTTTAAGCATGTCAGAGGATAAACTGACATAGCAACAAGCAATGCAACAAACTTGGTCTAAGTGTGTATAAGATGTTTGCAGACAGCAGAGTAGCGCTACAAGCCAATTTTTTTTATCAAACCCACAAACTACAAAATGTATGTCCTACATACAGTATAAACTTGGTAGTTGTCAATCATTAGTATCATATTTGCTGATAATTTAGTTAGTAGTGCTTCATGACAGATGTATGAAAGGCAAATTAGAAGTAACTAAACCATAAGGAAAGAAGAAAACAGCCACAAAGAAATTAGAATACCGCTATCTGGGAAGGACACTGACTGAAAACAAATCTCTGTGAAGACTATGTTTAGGATATAAAAGTAAAAAACAATTTAAAAAACAAATACATTGTGGAGAGGTTTCCGATCTATATTCAAGCCAAAAGATGAGATAAAGACAGAACGTTAAAGCACAAACACCATCATACCAGTACTAGGCCTGAGTCATGTCGGGATTTTCATAAACCGGGTCCCGACGGCCTTGCACCGATCGGGACCCGGTGTCCCGAAATCAGCTCGCAGGATTTGTCACTTGCCTCTATAAAAAGCGCATATCATCAGTATGTCCCTTAAAAGTGACCTTTTTTATCAGTCAAATAAATCAACACATGCATACATGTACCTCGGCACAGATCGGTACATTCTTCCATTTGACATTAGTTTTATCCATGATTGGCGATGTTTAGTGCCATTATCGTGCCTCTAAAAGTAAACAAGGGAAACGCTCTCGGCGGTCTCGCCTGCATAACGCAATTCAATATGATAAACCAGAACGTCAATGACGTACATTGTAGTGCTCATCCGCATCTCGCAACAACAAATATCGTGGTACACTTTTGAACTGGTCAAAAAATAAAAATGTGATGCCCTGGAAGGGACATAATTTCATTTCATTTGCATAAAGTACCATAAATAATCAATGGAGCAAAATCTCAAAATTCTGTGTAGAAGTTTAGTGTTCCAAATTTAGCTCTACCAGATAAGGCAAACCAAATCAAAATCGGTCAAGAAATGAGGGAGAAGAAGCAATTTTTGTTATATTTGGAATAAATTTGCATAAATTACCATAATTAATTAATGGAGAACAATTTCAAAATTCTGTGTAGACCTTTAGTGTACCAAAGTTAGCTCTACGATATAAAGCAAACCAAATCAAAATCGGTCGAAATATGAAGGAGAAGAAGCATTTTTTGTGATTTTTAAATTATTTTTGGAATAAATTTGCATTATTATCATAATTAATCAATGGGAGTAAAATCTCAAAATTCTGTGTAGAAGTTTAGTGTTCCAAATTTAGCTCTACCAGATAAGGCAAACCAAATCAAAATCGGTCAAGAAATGAGGGAGAAGTAGCAATTTTTGTTATTTTTGGAAAAAATTTGCATAAATTACCATTATTAATTAATGGAGAACAATTTCAAAATTCGGTGTAGAAGTTTAGTGTACCAAAGTTAGCTCTACCAGATAAAGCAAACCAAATCAAAATCGGTCGAGAAATGAAGGAGAAGAAGCATTTTTTGTGATTTCAAATAAATTTGCATAAATTAGCATAGATAATGAATTTCACGATTCTGTGTACAAGTTTTAAATCCCCCTCCTAGCCCTATCATATGAAACAATCAGAATCAAAATCGGTTGAAAAATAAGGAAGCATTTTGAAAATCTTGATGATGATGCCACAACATAGTCCAAGTCTGTTGACCTGAAATGACCTTTGACCTTGACTTTGTGATCTGAAATTCTACTCACATGATTGGGGATACTTGATTACCCTATAGTCCAAGTTTCATTGACTCAGAACTTATACTTTAAAAATTATATCAAAAATTCAAAAACTTAACCTTAGGTTAAGTTTTCGATGATGATGCTACAACATAGTCCAAGTCTGTTGACCTGAAATGACCTTTGACCTTGACTTTGTGATCTGAAATTCTACTCACATGATTGGGGATACTTGATTACCCTATAATCCAAGTTTCATTGACTAAGAACCTATACTTTAAAAATTATATCAAAAATTCAAAAACTTAACCTTAGGTTAAGTTTTTGATGTTGACGCCGTCGCCGTCGCCGCCGCCGTCACCGGAAAAGCGGCGCCTATGTCTCGCTTTTTGCTACGCAGGCGAGACAAAAACTGGAGCAAAAATAGAAAGACAACGATCGAGCCGCCATTTTGATTCATGCAGGTTGAATAAATCGAGTCAAAAAACATTAATGTTTGAATAATAAAACGGCTTTCTAAAAAGTACTCCTTTACAACATACCGATCGAATAATTTTTAAAAACAAAATAGATATTCTTTCTTTGATTGTGAACACCGCATGCTTCTTTTAAAAGCTGAAAATTACTTGGTAATCTCAAGAAGTTTCGATACGGATAGCTGTTGCAAGGCAAGTTCAGACTAGTCTCGGAAAAATGCGCAGTGCTCCTTGTTAGCTGTAATGCGTGCCAGAACGAACCCAAACAAAGACGTGATCGTAACGAGAAAAAAATCATTAAAAACTACGAGAGCACAATTGGAAAGACAACTACTGCTCAAAATTACGATAATCAGATAAATAACTTGGACAAAGAATTCAATAATCGCCCAAGAAATGCCAAAAAAATTGTGATAATCGAGGAGTAACTGGGTACATTTTTATCACAAGGGGCTTGCTGCAAATACTCGAATCATTTGTTATACTGCTGTTTACCGTAGAGGGCGTTATTTGGTTTCTAGCCTCGTGTTAGAACACGAGGCTAGAAACCAAATAACGTGCAATTCGGACATATCAGCAGGCCCATTCCGATAATGATTGTACCTATAGTAACTCCTTAAATATCACTATTTCTGTGGCTTTTCTTGGACAACTATTGTATTATTCCTCCAAGTTATGTATCTGCTTACGATAATTTTGAGTAGTTGTCTTTCCAATTGTGCTCTCGTAGTTTTTAATGATTTTTTTCTCGTTACGATCACGTCTTTGTTTGGGTTCGTTCTGGCACGCATTACACTTACAGCTAATTACGAGGAGCACTGCGCATTTTCCGAGACTAGTCTGAACTTGCCTTGCAACAGCTATCCGTATCGAAACTTCTTGTGATTACCAAGTAATTTTCAGCTTTTAAAAGAAGCATGCGGTGTTCAAAATCAAAGAAAAAAATATCTATTTTGTCTTTTAAAAATTATTCGATCGGTATGTTGTAAAGAAGTACTTTTTAGAAGGCCGTTTTATTATTCAAACATTAATGGTTCTTTCAACCTGATTTATTAATCCTGCCGAGAGACCCGGCCAGTACAGTAGCTAGCTAGCAGCTGGCAACAACAACCCCATGGGGCGAAATGCTTTGCAAATTGCAACCCATATTTATATCAGCAGTTCGGATTGATTCAGGATGAGCTAGAATATGATTGGTAACAATTAAATACTTAAGTTTTAGGGTGGATTGATTTTAGTGGTGTGCAAAACTGCAATTTCTTACATATTTCATTATTTTTTTCGGAGCGTCGGTTCTCAAAAAACGAAACCGGGACCCGACGGCAACGGTCGGGTCCCGGTGTGATCGACCGTACCGACTCAAGCCTACCATTTTGTTTGCAGATCAGTCATTTGCATGGTCTTTAAAGGTACTATGTCCTATTTGCAGGCCAAAAAAATGAAAAAGTTAAATTCCAACTGCATTTGAAAGATAATACTAATTTAGAACTTCCCTAAAAAAGGTGGGGCTTGAAAATGTCTTCAAGTGGGAAAATAATGACTATTAGTTGTCAAATCGACTTTAGGGCTATAGAGCCCAAAAGTAATAGTCTTGATTTTCAGACAATTGTACCGAATGGTCATACGTTTTATGCTGCGCAAAGATTCAATCAGTTTAATCTTGGCTATCACAAGAAGTGGGTTATTGATGTAGACAAATGTTCATGTACCCTTTACAACTCTTTTCATGTATGTTATTACCAAAGAAGAAAAAAAGCCAGTCAGTCACTCAATAGTGTCTGACAGTGAAGTCTAGCAAGTAGACGGGTTTCCTTGCATAATTTGAATATGAGGACACTGCTAACGTTTAAATTTCACAGATAGGACATACATGACATATTCATAATTCCTGCAAAGTTCTACAGAATTTGAGGTTGGCTGCAAAAGGGACATACATGTAGTACCTTTAACATAAAAGGTGAAGTTTAGTAGTTTTTAAGGATGACAGATGACAGTAAGGGTGAATTTCAAAAAGCCAAGAAGCTGTGCAGATAACTAGTATGCTTTCACCAAACTTTTCGACAGAAGCGCGTATTGATACAGGACTTACATGTACAGTATGTGAAAATGTATGTGAATGAAAATCTGGCTACTTGCAAGATTTCAGGCAATGAGGAATGCACTCACCAGCGCCTCCAGGGCACTCTCAAGATGTATGATAGATGGAATGATGAATCAAGTTCGATGGTCCTAGAATACAAATGTAAAATGAATTCACATGAAGGTTGAAGAATGTTAACACTAAAAAGAAGAGTCTGTGAGGGATTAAAGACTTCGATCCTGCTGCCTGCATACAGTGTGTGTGTGTGTGGGGGGGGGGGGGACATTGCTGTAAGTGATTTAGCTCCAAAAAGCTGTTTAAAAAAACTCTAGAAAACTAATCTGGAAAAAAACTGGGGGAAAAAAAAGGCTCAAGAAAACAAGGAAAAAAGAGCTCTAGTCCTTCTAGAAGAGAGCTCTGATAAAAGAATAAACAAATGTAGATTGTAGACACAAAGTATCACTTTTGTTTGACATCATATCGAGAAAGAATTCCTGCAATCAAAACAACAATTCACACTGCGTGCATGTCATACACAATACATTGTACGTCAATTACCAATACCTACCAGCAAGATTGTTTAGTACACAACACCAGTGAAATATGAGCATTTGACAAAGAGAGAAGCATGTATGCACGGTACATGTTAACACGAACGAGAATAGAACGCTTTTAAAGCCCTCTGACGTCTGCTGTTATCTGAATCAGGAAATGCCTGTTACAAACATTATCCATATATAATTTCTGCAAGGCTATCAATATCCTGGGAGCATCACACAAAGGGGTAATTTGGTACACACTACACACATACAGATTGGTGTCACAGTCAAGTCAAAGGCTTCATGTACATTTTCTATTGCAATCCCATCGTAAAATCCGATTTTTGTATAGTTCTTTATTGTTACTAGTTTCCCTTGAAAGTGATTTCTTAGCAAAACATGTACTAAAGGAACCTGTCTACAGGGACCACTTTTTTTTGTTTCCCTTGGGCGGTCGCCATAGACAGATTTGACTGTACACTGTATTGGTAGTACAAAGGGAAGAATGCACAATTTGCACATTCAAACTTTATATGGAATGTAACAAGTTATGCTCAATACATTGTATATGAAAATAAATAAAATTAGTTTTCGTAATTCTCAGTCGGATCTGCTTTGAATTGTATAATCCTTTGTACACGTAGCTGGAATTTTTTTTTTTAATCCGAGTACAAAGGAAAGTAGAAAAATTATGTATTAAACAAATTAATGGAATATCTCATGAAAGGAAACAAACAAAACAAAGTTATTGTTTTTTAATTCAAGAATCATGATCACTACATTTTTGGAATATCAAATTGGCATTTATGTATCACCTAATGTCACTGTGATGGTGTGATCAGTGTGTTTATGATCTTGTGATGTAATGTTGTACAATTCTCTCGTCAGGAACAAACAAAACAAGCCATAAAAATCGTTGTTGTAATTTACATTGTTAAACACAATCTTTTCTCTGATAAAACTGTCTGGAGGTCAATGACAATGACAATGACAAGGATAATGTATATTGTACAATTGATGAACAGGCATAATCCTATAGCATTGCTGGATTAAAGTAAAATATTAAAGTAAAATTTAATTCACAAAACATGCTGTCAATCAGGACTAAAGCCTAATGGAAAAGTTATTTTATAGCAGAAAATGTAAATTAATTGATTGTCGGCAACAAATGGGGGAGTTGTCCCCTCTTACCACATACATTCTGCACATTAAGATTCAAACATGGTTTGTGGCTTTCTTTTTTTGTCACACTTTCTTTCAAACTCTGAAGTTTAATTGTATGATTTGTCTGTAGTCTATTCACACAATACTTTTCTTGACAATTTTTTTTTTTTTTGGAAGTTGATTCTCTCGAAAGAATAGAATATTTCACACAAGACTTGCTATCTGTGCTCGCTAAACCTAACCTCAAGTTGTCTGAAAGTGAAAATTTGTTAATATTTATCAAAAATAAGTTCATTTACTAGCTTGTCACCGTAATGACATGTACAAATAACTATTACAATTTACACACTGGTGAAAATTAATCAATCGTTCACAACAAAACCAAAGGCAACAGCAGCAATGCATTTATATTTTTCCCAACAACATGACTAGGTCTAGTAAGAGTAACAGACACGAAATCCCTGCTGCAACTTGAAGTTGAACGTCTCAACACTATTAAAAATACATTAACGAACATATTGATGCAATTATCATCAGATTATGATGTGATACACTGTCACTAGATCTAGTTACTTAAAGCTGCAAGCTTATTAGTAGTAAACCTCATGTCATGACAAAGGCGAGAGGGGCATAAGCAAAGCCATATCCATAGTCATACTCATACTATAGTAATCATCATGCTCATACTTTCTCATGCTCATACTTTCTCATACTCATAGACCAGCTCTCATTCATTTTTATGCTGAGCTAGCTCGCGCTTGCCAGCCGCGGCACAACAGCTGTAGCAGCAAGAGCCAGCCAAGCTGGACCCGCGCCATTACACTACACACGATCACAACTCACTACGAATTACAAAAAACATTACCATGAAAAAGATCTTCCTGTGTCCTGGGATATCTCCTAATGCATTCGACACCGTTCCTTGTTTAATAAGCTGTGAAATGGGTTTGATGTTAAGCAATAACCATATGTTTCTAAGCGGCAATGTCGGCTTCTAAGATTTGTTTACTTCGGAACATGTCTGCAAAAATCAACACATTATTTACAATCCTATCTATACGGCGCGCGTATACTACACGTTCGTATAATACGTAGGCAGTATCATCACATGTTAAATGTGACGTCATGCATCTTCGAACTTCCGATCAGATCGCAGTTTCACAGTCCAGTTACAGTTTCAAGTTTATTGATACAAATCCACAAGGTCGGATTGTCATCAGACACGAACAAAGTTCATGTCGAAATCCCCCCCCCCCACCCGTTTGTGTATATTAGAAATAAACATGAAATTAAACATTTCAAAAATGATAAAAACAATCGAAAAAATCAACTTGTGAAAAAAAGAAAGCATTAAAGATTTTTTTTTTAATCACAAAGAAATATTTATACAATTTTGAAGACAGATCTATAATTTATTGTGGGTTTTTTAAACCATTAAATCTTTAGCCTTACAATAGAGAGCCATCTTATCATCTTAAAGTTAATACAAATCTATTATGTGGTCGTTATTCTTATAAAAACATATTTACAAAAAAATAAATCCACACTGTCCAACTTGTAGCTACTTGCTCCCTCTATATAGAAAACAATGCCTAATCGGTGACCATTGGTCCCCATGATCCTCTTTTTTTATGTTAATTGAGAGCTGAGTTGATGAGATAACCACCTGTTTAGTGAATTTGCAGGGTGATCTAATCCATCCTATAAACTAGTACAGATAAGCTTTAAACAAAAACAAAAACAATACAAACAACAACAACATTGTCAAACCGTGATCTTGGGCTTGGCGAACTGCCAGATCTTTAAGAGTCTTTAAAAATTCGTTCATTTTCTTCATTGATGTTAAATAAGCAGGACTAGTCTCGTTCAAAGCCAGAGAGCTTTACGAGGGAGCCCAGCAACATGAATACTTGATAACATAAACGATAACGTGATGATGACATCCTGATTTTTCATCTCTTTCATTGTCTAACAAGTTATAACTGGGCAAAAACATTTAAAGGGAAAGTCCACCCGAGTTGGTTTTATTTAAAGCAGAAAACGAGAGAAACAAATAAGTGAAAATTTGAGCAATATTTGATTAAAAGTATTAAAAGTTTAAAAGTGATTAAAAGTTTTGAATTTTTGAAGTTGTCATAGGCAGTACTCAATTTGGCATCAATGTTTTATTTTGCGATCTTCTCTCCGATGTTGCTATGTACAGAACATTTCTTAATTTCCATTTTCTTAGTTTTTAATGACGGAGTCAGTTTCATACATGGGTTGTATACAATTTAGGTTGAAAATATGACTGAACATTTTCTGAAGGGAAAATATAAATAAAAGAGTTGCCAATTTATGTTTGAATGATCGCGCTTTCACAAATTCATAACTTTCTTTTTTTTTAAATCTGTTTTGGCTTAAACTTTCATCGACTTGTTTCTCTCATTTTTCTGCTTCTATTAAAAGAAAGACAATATAATAATCAGGGAAGACTTCCCCATTAAAAAATTAATCCAAGAAACATGGTCAAAAAGTTGAGGACTTAAAAAGTAATGTACCCTAAAATATTTCTGGGGGAGGGGGGGGGGGGGCTTTCTAGGAGAACGGAAATGTTGTCAC
The DNA here is from genome assembly GCA_035222895.1 of Strongylocentrotus droebachiensis. Taxonomy (NCBI): domain Eukaryota; kingdom Metazoa; phylum Echinodermata; class Echinoidea; order Camarodonta; family Strongylocentrotidae; genus Strongylocentrotus; species Strongylocentrotus droebachiensis. The sequence continues at coordinate 20,179 of JAVYIG010015778.1, read as the reverse complement.
ATAATTTGACATGATAATTACGCATATTCGTATAGCTAGGCATTTTTTTGTTATAGTGGGGGCCGTTAGGGATATTTTGGACGCTTCGAAATTTAAAAGAAGAATAAGAAAAATAAAGTTGAGATTCGACCTTTATGTCTAGACGTTGCATAATGCAATTCGTATTGCTATTTTATTCCATCTCAGAGTGATTTTAGACGTTATTTTTTTAAGGCTACACTCTAAATTACAGGGATTTAAAATTTAAATCTTAAGCCGGATTTGAATGAAATTAATCCATAAAGATTGATTTTTAATCTTAAAAGATTGCTAAACTGGTTCTTAATCCGAGTTTCAAATATATTTTTTTCAATCCCAAAAGATTAAAAAAAGTTCCGAAAATTAACGGCAAATTGACCAATCCTGGCGATAAGATTTTGTCACATGACAAAGAAGTCCCAAAAAGGATTGCTTTTAAATCTTTATCAGGGTTAATTTCAATCTAGAAAGATTTATAATATAAATCTTTTGAACTTATTTTTTAATCCTTTACAGATTAAAACTTTTTAATCCTAGCGAAGATTAATTTTAAATCCACATCGATTGGTCCCTACCTACAGTACATGAAAGATTTAAAAATAAATCCTATAGATTTAAATTTAAATCCCTGTAATTTAGAGTGTAATAAAGATAAAGCTGTCCGGGTTTTTAAAGATAATGCTTCAAAACAAATCGAACAAGCTGTTTATTTTTTTATTCATGGTCTGTTTCTACTGTTTATCTATTTCCATTGCCAACCCTCGAAAACGAATTTAATATGCATTTCACAGAGAAAGTTTGCAAAGGAGAACTATATATATATATCTATATATAAATTATGTATGTATACATATATATAGACAAATTATTTATTGGGCTTATTTCGCTTTCTAATGGATCCGTACATTATGGCACAGCTTTAGGGGCCTGGAAGAGCTCCTACCGGGGGTTCCGGGGCGGAGCCCCAGGATGCTCTCGAATTTATTTGACTTTCAAGAGAAAGTGTCTCTTAGATATAAAAAGAGGTTATTTCTTAAATGAAGTGAAAGGACTCTTGAAAATAAAATAGCCCTTTCATTTCATTTTAGAAATAAACTCTAATCCATCCCTTGATATTTAAATTGCACTGCTCCTACTGTGTACTTTTTCACACTCTCCCTGATCTATAAAGGGTGCTTTCTTTATTTGATCATCAACGGAAGCAAAATGCTAGGCCACGAACTTTTCGAAGCGTGACCAGATTCAAAGTGTGCTTAAATGGGGGCATTGATGTAGAAAAAAACAGGATTAAGATCCCATGCAACGCTTCGAAATTTAAAAGAAGAATAAGAAAAATAAAGTTGAGATTCGACCTTTAAGTCTAGACGTTGCATAATGCAATTCGTATTGGTATTTTATTCCATCTCAGAGTGCTTTTAGACGTTATTTTTTTTAAGGCTAATAAAGATAAAGCTGTCCGGGTTTTTAAAGATAGTGCTTCAAAACAAATCGAAAAAGCTGTTTATTTCTTTATTCATGGTCTGTTTCTACTGTTTATCTATTTTCATTGCCAACCCTCGAAAACGAATTCATTATGCATTTCACAGAGGAAAGTTTGCATATTGATGAAACATATGGGCGCAGCTAGGCCAAGATTTATACCCACTCAAGTGTGAATATGGCGCATCTTCCCTCATCTTCTTTAACCAGGTAATGGACTTCATTGTAGCCTTAGGACAGGATGATGACATAAAATTGATAAAAGAACATCATAATCAGATTATCCGACCCCATGAATTTATCAACTTTATCATACTGGTCTTTTTCCTTTTGGATCGACGATTGACCTTTAACTCGGATGGCGGCCATTTTTTATTTGGCCAATATGGCCAGCATGACAGCCCCAGGGAGACCTGTAATTGATACAAGCAACATCATAATCAGATTCTCTGACCCCGAAAACCCCCTTACTATATAAATTTGTATTATACTAGCCCATTTCTATTTGGAACTACACTTGACCTTTTACTCAAAGGTGGCAGCCATTTTAGATTTGACCAATATGACCAGCATGACAGCCCCAAGTAAGCCTCAAATTGGTAAAAGAACATGATATCCAGATTCTCTGACCCCGAAAACTCCTTAAATACATAAACTGTTATCATTTTAGCTCTTTTCCTTTTGGAACTACTATTGACCTGTAACTATCAGATGGCGGCAACTTTGGATTTGACCAATATTACCAGTATGACCCGAGGAGATCTCGAATCGATGAAAGAATATCATGATCAGATTCTCTGACCCCGAAAACCCCATAAATATATAAAATTTTATCATACTAGCCCATTTTCTTTCGTAACTACACTTGACCTGTAACTATCAGATGGCGGCCATTTTGGATTTGACCAATATGACCAGTATGGCAGCCCCAAGGAGATCTCAAATCGATGAAAAAATATAGTCATAATCAGATTCTCTGACCCCGAAAACCCCATAAATATATAAACTTTAACATACTAGCCCATTTCCTTTCGTAACTACACTTGACCTGTAACTATCAACTGGCGGCCATTTTGGATTTTACCAATATGACTAGTATGGCAGCCCCTAGGAGACCTCAAATCGATGAAAGAACATCATAATCAGATTCTCTGACCCCCAAAACCCCATAAATATATAAACTATTATCATACAAGCGCTTTTTCTTTTGGAACTACGCTTGACCTTTAACTCAGATGGCGGCCATTTTGGATTTGCCCAATATGGCATACCCAGAGGGTGCCCTTCTTGGCGTCCGGCAGAAATCGTAAAAGTATGGTATATTCTACCTCTGGGCCAAATTTGGTGCTTTTAGAAGAATCTGCACAAAACAACCCCTATTTAGCCCCAACAGCCCCCACTATTAGGACTCGACTGTATATTAATATTTTGATATACTAGTTCATGTACTATGTAAAGGCATTGTTTTTGTACGTGACGTCATAAAGCAACGTCACAAAGAGCCGCGCCGTCGCAATGCCCACCGAAGCTACTGTGACGTCACAATGCATGTAAAACAATGGCTGTTTCGGCGCGCATAACTTTCAACCAATCAGAGATCGGGAATAACCCGACCTCCTTCTTTTTATCCCAGGCGCAAGGCTGCATGAACTGGCCCTATAAGGCCTTTAAAAAATTGTTGTTTTGCCCTTTAAGTGCCAAATCATGGGTCGGTCGGTCGGCCGGTCAGAAATCTTCTTCTTTTTTTTTCCCTCTTTGGGCTGATATTTCTCAGTTTTAAAATAAAAAATAAATAAACGGTAAAAAATTAAAATTAAAATACCAACCATAGATTTCAAAAAATTTGGGTCGGTCGCAAAGGGCAATACAACTTTATTTATAGGCCTAATTGCGAGTGTGAATACAGCCCCCTCTTATCCCCCACCCCATCCACCGATAATTTACATTCTATCAGGGTACTACGATAATGAAATAATATTTTTACTACATGCATAATACATATCAGGATTTGTCTGCTTTGCCCATTGCTCACTCGCAAACTTTAAGTCAATCGGAAGTTCTCACAGTCACAATTTTCCTCCTATTTTTTAATAGGTTACTAAATATATTTTCTGCCTTTTCAAATCATTGCAAATATGTTTACTCGGGGGGAAGGTACATGGATTCTTCCCACCCAGCCCTGCAAACATAATCTGCACAACCGAGTTGTTTTTGTGAGAAATTGTATGTTTGCTTCCGTGTTTGTTTTTGTTTTGTTTTTGTATTCTTGCTTGCTTTGTTACGGAGGGACTTTTTGGACCCCCCCCCTCCCCCCCCCCTCCCCCCCCTCCCCCCCCCCCCCCCCCCCCCCTCCCCCCCCCCCCTCCCCCCTCCCCCCCCTCCCCCCCCCTCCCCCCCCTCCCCCCCCTCCCCCCCTCCCCCCCTCCCCCCCTCCCCCCCCCCTCCCCCAACAAGAAAAAAACTTGCCGGAGAATCCAAGGCTCGCTACATATTAAACATAAAGCGACCATATTAGGCACTCTCTCTCTCTCTCTTTCTCCCTTTCTTCCTTCTCCCTCCTTTGCCCGTTCTCCCTCATATAACTATCGTCGAAATGTTTTGACCATTTATGTATTGTCCTGATTTATTTTCTTCCTCCGCTTTCGAATGAAGAAACTCAGAACTCCATAAGCATCTTGGTTAATATTTTGCATTTGCCCTCTACGGTGAATACGACGTCAAGCACAAGCGCAGTCGTGTTTTTTTTTCTTCTTTTTTTCTTAAATGTCTTTTAATGTTCAGGCCTTCTTCATGCATGCATGTTTCATGCTTTATTTGATGTAAATAGTAAAAATTCATTTGTATTATTTAGATGTAAATGTAAAATCATTTTCTATATAATAATATTAACATGCAGATTATTTTATGTATTGATTTTGTTATTGTTATTCTTGTTACTGTTTGTGAAAAGCAATGGAGAAAATAAAATATCATTGAAAACAAAAAAAAGTCGTTTCTGTAGAACAGAAACCCGAGCGGCAGGATAGATGATTTTTGTTCTCTCCTTCTTCCTTGGGGGGGGGGGGGATTGGCTGCTCCCTGCCTCTTACATCTATTGATCCTTTCCCCCCCCCTCCCCCCCCCCCTCCCCCCCCTCCCCCCCCCCCTCCCCCCCCCCCCCCCTCCCCCAACAAGAAAAAAACTTGCCGGAGAATCCAAGGCTCGCTACATATTAAACATAAAGCGACCATATTAGGCACTCTCTCTCTCTCTCTTTCTCCCTTTCTTCCTTCTCCCTCCTTTGCCCGTTCTCCCTCATATAACTATCGTCGAAATGTTTTGACCATTTATGTATTGTCCTGATTTATTTTCTTCCTCCGCTTTCGAATGAAGAAACTCAGAACTCCATAAGCATCTTGGTTAATATTTTGCATTTGCCCTCTACGGTGAATACGACGTCAAGCACAAGCGCAGTCGTGTTTTTTTTTCTTCTTTTTTTCTTAAATGTCTTTTAATGTTCATGCCTTCTTCATGCATGCATGTTTCATGCTTTATTTGATGTAAATAGTAAAAATTCATTTGTATTATTTAGATGTAAATGTAAAATCATTTTCTATATAATAATATTAACATGCAGATTATTTTATGTATTGATTTTGTTATTGTTATTCTTGTTACTGTTTGTGAAAAGCAATGGAGAAAATAAAATATCATTGAAAACAAAAAAAAGTCGTTTCTGTAGAACAGAAACCCGAGCGGCAGGATAGATGATTTTTGTTCTCTCCTTCTTCCTTGGGGGGGGGGGGGATTGGCTGCTCCCTGCCTCTTACATCTATTGATCCTTTCCCCCCCTCCCCCCCCCCCCTCCCCCCCCTCCCCCCCCCCCCCCCTCCCCCCCCCCTCCCCCAACAAGAAAAAAACTTGCCGGAGAATCCAAGGCTCGCTACATATTAAACATAAAGCGACCATATTAGGCACTCTCTCTCTCTCTCTTTCTCCCTTTCTTCCTTCTCCCTCCTTTGTCCGTTCTCCCTCATATAACTATCGTCGAAATGTTTTGACCATTTATGTATTGTCCTGATTTATTTTCTTCCTCCGCTTTCGAATGAAGAAACTCAGAACTCCATAAGCATCTTGGTTAATATTTTGCATTTGCCCTCTACGGTGAATACGACGTCAAGCACAAGCGCAGTCGTGTTTTTTTTTCTTCTTTTTTTCTTAAATGTCTTTTAATGTTCAGGCCTTCTTCATGCATGCATGTTTCATGCTTTATTTGATGTAAATAGTAAAAATTCATTTGTATTATTTAGATGTAAATGTAAAATCATTTTCTATATAATAATATTAACATGCAGATTATTTTATGTATTGATTTTGTTATTGTTATTCTTGTTACTGTTTGTGAAAAGCAATGGAGAAAATAAAATATCATTGAAAACAAAAAAAAAGTCGTTTCTGTAGAACAGAAACCCGAGCGGCAGGATAGATGATTTTTGTTCTCTCCTTCTTCCTTGGGGGGGGGGGGATTGGCTGCTCCCTGCCTCTTACATCTATTGATCCTTTCCACCCCTCCACCTGTATTTTTTTTACATCCCCCCCCCCCCCCCAACGACACTTAGTTGTTGACAATTTAATTAATACGATATCACTAAAATTTCAAATCATGAAGTATATTGAAACGGATTGATTTTTTTTAAATGTCTTAGGATCGAGCATATTATAGTGATAGGCCTACGTGTAATATGTTTACAATGATGGAGTAGAGGTGGGGGCTGGGGCAGAGGCGGCGGAGCGACTTCCAAAGTGGGGGGCACCAACCAAAAAAGGGCACTTTCTGGAAAAAGGGGCACCTTCAAAGGGAAATCTCAAAGCGAAAATATACAATTTTTTAGACATTTGTATTTTACCCCTATATTGTGATACATTATCAGGGATGATTTCAATATTTGTTTCTCTTTATATATATTGCTGAAGCATCATACTTTGTAGTTGGATGTGATTGTCTGAAAATTCATTTGCGAGCGAGCAAAGCGAGCGATGAAAATGCTAAGATATGTGAGGTCGCACGGTGCGAAAATTACATCTTATAGAGAGGAAAAACCCAATCCTGATGGGGTTCTCATAACAGGCATTCTCATAACGGAAGTCTGAATAGACCTTTGATAAGTTAAATAATTACAACATCTATAACTACGAGCGAGCGTAGCGATCGAGCTTTGGTGGGAGGAAAAGGGGACACTTATCGAAAGGGTTAAAACACTCATTAGAAAAGAAAAGTAGCACGTGTCAAAGTACAAAGGCTAATTATCAGAGGTGAAAATGGGGCACTTCTTACACCTAAAAGAAAGAGGCATGCACCAGGGATGAAAAGGGATTTTCAAACTCTCATTGTAAGTGGCGCAACCATGAACTCATATTTATGGTAACGCAGAATCATCGGTGAAATGAATAGGCCCTACTTATTTACAAACGCAAGTTGAGCTGAAACAGACAAATCACAGAAATATAAAGTTTGTAGGAGAAAGCAAGTTGAACGCTCTAGGATACACGCGATGAGATTTGTGAATGTTCTATCGAAAGTTTTGATCACGCGGCAAAGAAATTGAAAAGGTGAATCGGTATGTCATAATGATGAAGTATCGGACAATTTTCCTTTTGTATTGGCGCCTGCCTACATAACACAATTAATAGCTCAATTACTATCATCACGTTTGTAACGTTAAATATCTCTCTCTCTCTCTCTTTCTCTTTCTCATTTTCTTAAAAACCTATTACAGCATGTGATCCCTAGATAAAGCCCCCCCCCCCCTTCCACACCCAGAGGAGCAAGGGGTAATTAGCGCATGTTCAGGAGGGGCTGGACAATTTATGATAATTGTCGTCCTATTTGAAATTGCGTCATAATTTAATGACCAATTCGCCAATTTAATTTAGTTTGCATATGTATATATATATATATATATATCGTTCTCTTTATTTGAATCGAACTTTTTCCCAACCTGTTTCTGTGACTTTCCTCTGTTTTCACACAATTCACTTTCTTAATTTGAAACTGATTGAGCTAGCACTCGATCAGTCACTGGTCGGGAAATACACAATCTTCTTTAGTTTTTAATGATACACAGGAAGAAGTTGATCGTTTGGATAATAATTATGTGAAGGGTGGGGGACATCTCCCACACCATGCAGTGCTGTTGAAATATCTTTTAACTGGTGAAAGATATCTATGAAAAGTCGATAACATGGCTTAGTTGATGAAAGTCTTTTAAGCTGATCACCGGCCGGAGTTTCATGTTCTGAAATTTATCACTGACTCGCCCTTCCAAACCTTAGTCTCAACGTTTTTGTGAATAGTTACGTTGCATTATAATGAATATTATGCACAAGATTATGCATGGTTATTGATTCTAATGGGACGTAGAAAAATAAAGGACATTTAGAAAATGCACGAATCCAATGCCACTATCATGAACCGAAAGGGTGCTTAATTGAACTGAGCATGCGCATTTGAATGCGCTGGAGCATTATGGGATGAATAATGAAGCTCACTATGAGAGCTTCCTGCGCATAGAGTTCAATCGAACGCGCACGGGCGACTATCATCGGGTTGCGGATGGATAAGCACAGGCGACGAACCTAGCACCAGAGATCAAGATCGAAACCTGCCGTAGGAGCCCAACACTTTTACAGCACCAGTGGTCTGTTCGTGCTACACAGACTTCTATTGTAGATTTTGCTGTACTGTCACTGTTAGTCTCTGGAAAGAAGATCGAGTGAAAAAGAGATACCCGTATCCTCAAGCTAAAGTTTGGCTAAGCTTACTCAAAATCCAACTATCTTCTCTGACGGAGCTCTGTGTTTTCAGTCACACAGAGCAGCTATTTTTCTCTAGAAAGGCGAATTCTGCTACGTTTCAGCCGACATAGTTTCTGTGCCCCCAAGTTGAAGCCGGAAGGCAATAACAAACTTACAAAATGTCGAAGATGCACGGAAAGAACAAAAATATAAAGAACTTGACAATATTGCCAATACAATCGGAATCAAATGGCGGAGGACAGAAAGCACAATCTGCAACTACAGCGACAGAGTAAGCAAAATATGTTATTTTCACGATTTATGATCAACAATAACAAAGACTAAATTCTGAATTAGTGAATAACAATAAAAAGATTGAGCCTAATTGCCTTGAATTCTAACTTTTGTTGATTGTATTTGTAGTCCTAAGAAGAGATCCACTTTATCTGCATGATGTAACTTAATAATAGTAATAATAGTAATATTAGGCATTTGTATTGCGCTCTTTCTGAGGCGCACAAGAAAATAAAGAGTGTTATGTAGTGATCACCAAGTTGCCTACTTCGCGAACGACTACATACCCATGCACGCATGAACATCTTTATCTTAAAGCTCTTGAATATTTCCTTTTGTTTGCAAACTTAAAGTTGCTGATTTATCAATGTTGATGACTGAATTTCTATGTATACATTGGAAAAGTGTTAACTTGAATTAAAGTTGGAAATTTTATGTACAGGCCCAGACTCTATTATATGAGCATCGGTTGTGCTTCAGCACCAACGAGTCTGGTCAGGCTGGTACATGTAACATTCAATGTATCTCTTGGCTACCGCTATATGTTCACATACAGTGAACTATTCCCGCTTTGACATACCGGTAGCTTAACATTATCAATATGAGTCCACTCAGTTATATTCAGTATTGAATTGTAATTTGATTCATTTCTTTTCTTTGAATCTACTTGTTAACAAGTACATGTACTTGTAAAGTAAACAAGTGAGTTCCTTCTCTCCAAACGTTTTAAATGCTGGACAAGAAAACTTGTAAATAAGTAGGGGCTGAGCTCGTTTTCCTCCCTGAATAGAAAGAGGCCCAGTAAAAAAACGTTTGATTGTGCTGTATTAATGTGATGCTTAAAATCATAAAGACAGAACCTTATAGGCCTACTAATAGGCCATGTTAAGTATGGATTCAGTAAAGCCCTTAAAATGAGTACCAGATCCTTTTCAAAATTACATGAACATGTAGGTATAATAACAATGATAAAACAAGTTTATGTTTTGCATAAACCAGGCCTCTGGCTTCTTAAAGGAGTGACTAATTAACATAATACACCATTATTAAGTGAATTATACTGTCCCGTCTGGCACAAGCTTCACTAATCAATATGAATCAGGAAATACGCTCTTCATGTGACTTGTGATCAGGTGCTGTTAGCTCAGAATGAGACAGACCGGGGAACCATGCACAATCATATCCTTGATTGCAACGACTTGTTCCAAACAAGAAGTGATCAGCATGTGTAATGAATGACTTGACAATTATCTTTTTATAATAATAATAATAATAGTAATGATACAAAAAATGTATATAGCGCTTGTGACATAAAAGTTTCAAAGCGCTGTACACAAATCAAGATTACTTTAAGAAAATCAATATTACTATTAAATGGAATTGACATTACTTAAATTACCAAGAAGATCAAACATTACTGACATTACTAAAGAAAATATCATGTAGAAAGTTAACACCCTTATATCAATAAAAGCAACAATTTAAAAAGACATAATGTAAAAATAGAATTTTTGACACGATGTTGTTCTTTTTCTTTCCATTGATGCTGCCCCCCTCCCCTCCTCTTTTACACTGACCAGGAAAAGCACCTCTGGAATTAAAGTGGATGCACTGACAAAGAAACTGGACAATCTAGATCTTGATGAACCCCAAAGGAAACGTCTTGAAGAATTTATGGTGGACAAGAGGAAGATCATGGAAATTGGAGAATTCTGCAATGATGACTTTGAAGTGCTTAAGGAATTAGGAGCGGGGAATGGAGGCGTGGTCACTAAAGTGAAACATAAGATGAGCGGTATGATTATGGCAAGAAAGGTAAGCATGTGTGCTCAAATGATAAACCGGTAGAGTCGTTTGGCAAGATGCCCCTAGATTTCTGAAGAAAACACTGGGGCCCCCAAAAGCCCCCTCTGGCTCAAATCCGTTCTATTTCCTCTCTCCATGATTCTATTTTCCCCCAAGATTTTGAAAGGAATTGGCTCTGAAAGCTCCCCCCCCCCCTCCCCCTCCCCCCCCCCCCCTCAACTGCCTTTATTATCTCCACCTCAAGATTAAGCTCTCCTTTATTCTAGTTCTGAAATATTAATAATAATAATAATAATTATAATTATAATGGGTTCTTGTATAGCGCTCATGTCAGTCAGATTTGACCCTCCTGGCGCTCTTGATTATTACCCTGGCTTTAGCACGGCTGCCATACGGCGCTCTAGCATTTCAAGGAATAAATTCCTACCAGGTACCCATTTACTTCACCCTGCCCCCCCCCCCCCCCCTTTCAAAATTATCATGATTCCCATAACTGGGATACCTTTTAATACCAATGGAATGTATTTTAGCTTCTCTAAGAGAAGTACCCTGAGCCATTGATTGGCTTACATACGTTGATTGTATAGTTAAAGTTCATGGTTGACGAGATGTGACCATCCTTAAAGGGAGATGGGCGCTTTTATTCTTTACCTCCCCCCCCCCCCCCCCCCCCCCATACATGTATGTATGCATGGCCTACATAAACAGCAGTTTAGGTCCAGTGCCCTTTTTCACTAAATGCCTTTTCACATTTCATGATCATCGCCAGAAATTATCTTTAATTGGAGATGATTGAGAAAATGATAAGATGCATAATATATTCCAAAAGAAGCATGTACATGTATGCCATGTTCATTTATTAGAATTGTTCGAAATTCAGAAAACTAATGCTGATGTTTCAACCATGTATCCACAGCTCATTAAACTTGAAATCAAACCAGCCATCAGAAATCAGATCATCCGAGAACTGAAAGTGCTTCATGAGTGCAATTCACCATACATCGTGGGTTTCTTTGGAGCGTATTACAGCGATGGAGAGATCTGTATCTGCATGGAGAACATGGTAAGAAGACTTTCTACTTCATGCATTTTATTTCCTTGTACCGTTGATATTGTAGAATGGTTTGAAAGAAGAAACAAATTAAGGCATCGTTTAACAATGTTAAATCTGAGATGCATGGCCCTACGTGTTATCAGTGTGTGTGATATGGTGTAATTTTTTGAAGCCCTCAACAACTTGTGCTTCAAAATGTTAATGAAGTGCCCCCAAAAAGTAAAAATCTATGAGTGACCAGTTTTACCATACTCATTTTCCCCAATAGACTCTAGTGTTATAAAAACCGTTAGGAAATTTCAATTTCCAATCATGAATACCTTGATAATCAGACAGGCGATCGGCTCGTAAAAGTCATGGGATTCCTAGCTGACCTAAAGGTTTATTACCAGTATTCAGCATGAGCTAAATCCAGGATTTTGTTTCAGAATCTGAGGCAAAGATACCCAATCCCTTTAATATAAAAAAGTTAACCCCTTCTGTGTACCACATGTATAAGCATATGTCATGAATTAACTTTCAGGAGTGAGGAGTGTTCGCATGTAATTAACTTCAAGTGTTTGTGTCATAACCTGGGAATTATCTAGCTTCCATAGGAATGAACTGAGCTATAAAGGTATCCAAACATATTGTTATGGGGTGGAATGTGCTACCCTTAGCATAGAATGGGTGAACTTTAAAGGTATAGACCAGTTCTGGTCATGCGATTGCATTGTGAAATAAATGTTGTGGAATTGATCAGAAAAGGTTGATCATCTAGCATATATTGGTGTGTACTGCAAGGTTCTGGAATCATTAAAATGATAAGAAATTTGGCCCAGTCTTGGTAAAGTTACAAGCACTGTACACAGAAAGATGTATATGGGACTACCCTATATCTATCCAGTCCGGATAGATATAATGATTTACCAAATATATCACTTGGTAGGCGGTTTCCCAGCAAAACTTGCGTCATCACATATTAGTTAAAACATATTCTTTCACATGTTTGGTAATAAGAGCTTCCATTTAATTTTTTGAGAAGGGGGACGTTTCCAAAACTGGTCTTTACCTTTAAAACTGTACACCCATTTACACTACTGGAAAAGCCTGTATGAAAACATCGGTGCTTGCTTGCCATCAAAATATTCATGTCTTGGGGGGGCTAGAGTAGTACAAACATGCGACCTGTGGCAGCTCCTTGAACAGAGCTGAGGCAAGGAGAGTCACAGTAGCATCGACCTGAATAATTCACTGGTGTTTTGAGAGTGAGCATTTACAATGCTAAAACCAGTGGAATTAAAGCTCATCTGTACTAGTGTTCAGGAGGGTTAGACCACCCTGCAAGGTCACTGGACAGGTGGTTATCTCATCAAATCAGCACTCTATTAACATACAGTAAGAAAAAGAGGATCATGGGGGACCAATGGTTCCCGATTAGGCATTGTTTGTTATATAGAGGGCGCAAGTAGCTATAAGTAATGCAGTGGGGCTTTAAAAAACTGTATCCAAAGGTTGGGTTTTTTTTTTAATTCTGTTTTTGCATCAACTTCTGATGAAACTCAGGAATGTGAGAAAAACCCAGAGTTTGTTGTGTGCAGTGTAAATGACTTTTTACACTCTGTCTCTTCTGTAGAAAAAAAGGAAGTTAATGAATTCCAAATGAAATGATAAACTGTGCATGAACTCAAGATGTGAAATGATAAACTGGTCATGAACTCAAGATGTTATACTGATAGACATCATGAGTATAAAATAAAACAAAACTAATTTTGTCATTATTTTAATAAAAGATACATGGACTGTAGTTGATTCACTTAACAGACATGAACATACCCGCACTATACACTACTACGTCTCAATTCCCTTGATTTTTTCAACTAATGAAAATTGATATATTGTTCAAAATAATCTTATATGATAAATCATCATTGCTGAAATTGGAGGAGAGGTCTTAGGCCAAGGAAATTGATGCTTGTTTTAGGTCTATATAGGCCTGTCCTCATCAACTCGAAATTGCCAAATAGCCCGTTCACGCATAGTGCGAGTCTACGGGCTGGTGAAGATGCACTGGACAAATAGCAGGATATTTTGCAAACTAGCCCAAGATATCTTGGGATGATTATCTCGACCTAATATTCCGCTTATTGCAACTTCGTGCTGATGGAGACGCAAATTTGCGATCGGGATAGTTCAAATAGCGGGATATTTGGCAATCTCGAGCTGATGAAGACAGGCCATATGTGATCCAAGGGGAATAGTTACAATAAGACAGAATACGGACCGCAGACCATGGTCCGGGCTTTGAGAAGCCTTTGCACTAGACCATGACACTTCATGTATGAAGTAGAGCGTTGAGATAGAACAATAGCATTCTATCTCATTGTGTTTTATACAATACAGAAGGCATACATGACATGTAGCTAGCCTTTCATTTTTTTGTAAGGGAACAACAGCCACTGAAGCTGTGAAATAACTGTGCATGTACATGTATACACATAGACCTGTGTACTTTGTATAAGATCAGAGTGGAAGTACCTAGAAAGCTGTTTGAATTAGTGAATTAAGCTGTCAGATTATGATGGATTTTATTATGGAGGTCCCAATATACAGTCAGCCTATAATAATAATACAGCCTGGGCTTGCATGCTTCCTACATTGACTGCCTGCCCTGTCATTCAAAGAAAGGACCTGGATGTGTTCATAACCCTGCTCTCAACTCCCAGGCCAGGGTTTATACAGAAACCATACACAGATGCATCATCATACAGCAGTACACTGTAGCAGTGCCCTGTAATAATACATGTACCTGTATACTGCCCTACACAGTGTGTGTACTTTTTGATTGTTTATATTGAATAAGTTTTCTCATTGATCCAGGGATATTTATAAGCCTACCTAATATGCATGCCAATCACTTGTACAGTACATTGTTATACCTCAATATATAAACATGTACAAAAATACTAGCATTGCCTAGTGCCAGTGGTTTGTGTGTAGTTTGTACTGTATATGGGCCTACAATATACATCTACATGTATAATGCACATTGTTTGTTATGTAGAGATAGATTTTCAGTAACATCTTACTGTGAAAGCTACAACAGATTATAATCGCGATGCACTGTTTTTCTTCCCTCTTAAAATCATGATGACACTAAAAATGCTGTTGAGAACAGAGTTCAGACTCTGTGATCATAATCTATCATTTATCATCATGAAAGTTTATACATGTACAGTATGTACATAAAATACATTTAAAGCAAAGAATAAAGCTTGTTTATGCTCCTAGCTAGCCTCAAAATGTCATTCTTCATGTCATAAATTACTGGAGAATAAATAATTGTTTGTATGCACTATGCAGAGTAAGCACAGATTAAAATACTTTATCAGGTCATTTACGGCAAAATATCATTGTCAAGAGTTATGATTATTATCTAAAACTGGTGCATTTTTTAAAGTAAAATAATTCCTCTCCTAAAATCAAACCAATGAGCACAAACTGAAATTTATGAAAGATCCAATTCATGGTTGTACTAGTAGTTAGTAGTTACACCAATTGCCAATATATATGTCAATGTTATTGAAATTCCTTACATAATATTGAACAAAAATATTGTACAGTATGCTGTATGCTTGATAAAGAAAGCAATGAAATAGGGTCAGAAATATTAAGAATTACCTGTACAGGTCTGTTTTATTCACAATTTAAATGGGCCCTCGGGCTACAACTGTATGTACTAGTATGCAGTGCATAAAATGAAATACAGTAATGGCTTGGCTCTGAGGGTCAGTGTTTACACATTTATATAGTGGAAATAAAATGTTATGTTCATGTTTAATGGTCTAAAACTTACCCTGAAATCTACCCTAGATTCAATGCAACGTAGGTACTGTAGATGTGGTATTTGAAAGTGTAGACAGCCTTTACTTATTGGCTCGAAATTAGCAGTTGCCTGGGGGCAAGGATATTGAGATCCTCATTTGCAACCTAATGCCTTTCCTGCTCTTACACTCTTTTCACACTTGTTTTGCTTAGTCCTGGACTAAATTGTTGACTTTTCACACACGCTTTTTTAGTCCTGTCTAAGCGCCGATCCCGGAATAAGAATATTCATGCTGTTTTCACTGCAAATCGTTAGCCCCGTACTACTGTAGCTGTATAGCGTGAATATTCATTAATGCGCTCCATCGTGTATTACCGGACTATTTTTCGTTTGTGTTCTCATTCATTTGCTTGGTACCGCAACTGCAGAGTTAGCACCACAATTGCAGAGTTAGCACCACAATTGCTGGTTTAGCCCTGCTCTTTTGCAGGGCCAGCTAACCCCGTACTATAGGTGGGGCTAGCCCACTTTGGTAAATACGTGTCTGAACAAAAAGTGGAATAAGCCTAACCTCGGACTATAGGTGGGGCTAAGACCCCCGTTTAACCCCACCTATAGTACGGGGTTAGGCAAAATGTTGTACAGCATAGTACAGCAACTATGATGCCATTCGTTTTGTATGAATTTTGTGCAATTCACCTCATAACACTGACCACCCAAAGTTATGGTCTAGGCAAGGCCTGGCTAGCAACCAAAATACACTACAGAGCTAACGTGCATACTGCATAGAGAACCCTGCTTTTGTGTGAATGAAGCTTTAGCCAGAAATTGCCAGGAATTGCATAAATCACAAGCAAATTTATGCAAAGCGACAGTCTGACTGAAGTCACTGAACCCTAATATCATAACCCAGGTTTTGTTGAGACCAGCACAAAACCAACAATATATCCACACCAAAAATTATTGTACACTGTAATACATGAACCATTTATTGTTGTAGCTAAGATTTTGTAGGTCAGGTCATTTTGCTATGGGTATTTTTTTTCCGGAAACAGTTGTATATATTTTAAGCCCTATTTAATAATATGCAATGAAGCTGAGGTAAAAATTGAGAACTTGAAAGTTCATTTCTGATAATTCTTCAAAACCTTGGTGACACAAAAGAATTGGTGAAGTATTTGATATAATTATTAATTATTTTTGTTTCTTTGACAGGATGGCGGTTCTTTAGATCAAGTCATGAAGTCAGCACCCAAGGGAAGAATACCAGAAAATATCCTTGGCAAGGTCACAGTTGCAGTAAGTCTAAATTTCATACATCTCTGTCTATCTTAT
Source organism: Strongylocentrotus droebachiensis (assembly GCA_035222895.1). NCBI lineage: Eukaryota > Metazoa > Echinodermata > Echinoidea > Camarodonta > Strongylocentrotidae > Strongylocentrotus > Strongylocentrotus droebachiensis. The sequence goes on along the minus strand of JAVYIG010015778.1, from coordinate 3,614 downwards.
TCTAAAATAAGCTCGCTACACCCATGTATCTCCAAAACAAGATGATTAAACTTTTTGTGAGTTTTATAATTATTATTATTAAGTATTTGGCGTCACCTGTGTCTGGGAGGGGAAGAGCAAACTTTTTCACTGTGGCCTTGGGGTCTCTGCTCTCGATGTAACTGATAAGGGATGTGCAGGTGGGCCACTACACCGGGGGATTTCCCCTACTCTCAATCTTATACGAATAGTGCAGCGGATTTTGTAATCTTGTAACTAAAGATTGTGCAGATCATACACTTGTTTTATAAACTCAAGGTTTACATGTACTTCTTAAAACCTTGTAAAGTTCAGTCATGCAATCTTATGGTTAAATGGCAATCCATCCCTTGTAATAATTTGTATTGAAGCAGAAAAAATAAGAGAATCAGAATAAAGACAAAAGTTTGTAATAAAAAGAACAAAAACATTGAGGTTTCATTGGCTCATGGTTATAACAACTAGTGGTCCTGTTTGTACTTTAAATCAGCTGAAATAAAGATTGCAGATTAATTGATAAAATGCACATTGATTCTTTTGATAACATTATAAGAATTAACAATCAAGAATTTATCACAATATTTGTTAATTTTCCTTCTTTTTTGTCTTTCTTGATTTGTCTAGGTTTTGAGGGGGCTCATTTATTTAAGAGATGTGCATGACATAATGCACAGAGGTGAGTTGAGTATTTGTTATATGATTGGATGTGAAGTGTAAGAGATAATTATAAAGGCAGAAAAACCCTTTTGCAGACTTGTGCAAACTTCATGAAACTTAGCGAGTGTTTAAAATATACCCTTTCGATATCGTGTGTGAATTTTTTACAGTCATTGGGTTGTTAAACTTCTTTGTATGAAATACAAATCGAGTGCTGTTTTTGTATTGCTGCAGAGGGAGCTATTCTCAAACCAACGTATAAAGATTTATCGAGTCTAGAAAATGAATATCTGGAATTAAACATTACAAAAGTAATTGTTTAAAGCCAGTTTCCATTTGGTTTTCATTTGTTGGTAGGTTTCCAATAATAGACCTCTTCAATATACAGGTACATGTACCACTGTTATTATGGAAGTGAATGAAATTAAGCTGAGTAAACGATTCTTTTTTTTTTACACTTAATCTGTCATTGTAATATGAATTCTAGCCATAAGATCTGTGTGTGTGTGTGTCTGTGTGTGTTTCTGTGTGTGTTTGTGGATTAGGGCAGAGAGTAAAATGAATGTTGATTCATCTTTCCCTAAAGTCATATACCGGTAAGTAGATGTACAGCCATGATAACTATTTAACTTGAAAACCAAGGATGAATTTATTCACCGAGCACACTCTTCTTATGTTCAATTAACAGTTTGACAATATTTTTTTAGAAAATGTAGAGAACTGAAGAAAAAAAAAACCTCAACCATTCAGTAACAATTGCGTGTGAAATGCATTTGTTGCCATAGTGATCAGTACCTACATTGTCCGGCCTATAAAAACAAATGAGGTGGAAAATTTTACTCATTTAGTGTTTGTTTGTTTGTTGCTGTTATTACTGCACCCACAATACTCTACATGCGGGGCTGTAAATGCAATCGAAAGGGGGGGGGGGGGGGCATAACCGACATACACTGTAGTAGTGTGAGGGAGGTTTTGTGTTTTCCAAAAGAAGAAAATCAGAATAGTGCAGGGCTTGATTTGACACTTCTTAAGAAAATCATGGCTAAAGATGGACTTAGAATAAAATTGGAAGTTTTGAAAGATGTGCAAGCCAAGTACGTGACCTAAAAATGACCTGGAAATGACCTTCTCCGTTTCATTTTTTCTCAGAAAAAGTAAAACTGTTTTTTTCATTAAGTAAACTGTCATTAAAACAAATTTGTTATACCGATCAAGAAATTACATCAATATTCCTGACACTTGAAGGTTTTTCTTTTAAAATACAGGTACATACATGTAGGCCCAGCTTTAAAACTGTAGCAGATTTTCCTTATTGTCATTCATTCTTCTCTGCCTTCTCTTTTTTCTGTCCTTCATTCTTCTCCTGCTCCTGTTCATGCTCCTGCTCTTTCCTCCTCCTTCTCTTTTTACTTTTTCTTCTTCTTCCTTTCTCCTTCTTCTTTTCCCTTCTCTTCTAATTTGTCTTTCTTCACCACATCAGTCTTAATTCCTCCTCCTTCTTCACCTTCTATTCTAAACAACATTGGACAAGTGCATTGAATTTGATACATACATGTAGTTCTATATATTCTTTCTGTATTTGTTCACCTCTCTGTTATTTCTTTCCCTGCTCTTTTTCTCTTTCTCCTCTCTCTTTCTCTCTGTTGATTTTCTCTATCTCCTCTCTCTCTCCTATACTCTTTCTCCCTCTTTCATTCCTTTTCATTTTATTGTCACACATGCATTTGTACTCATACATCGGCATATTATCTTTGAAGTCCACAGTAGGAATTGCTTTCTAATAGTTGTACATCATTAACTTCAAATAGGCATTGAATATATACCAATTGAAATCACACTGCCATGAAGGCTCATAAACAGTGATTATGAGAGCATTCCTTTTATTGTAATTCAGATAGAATTATCAAATACTGGTACACCAAATCTACTAGGAAGATTTGAAATAATGTATGTTATTATCATTGAAATGCTACAGATATCTCTAATGTCTGCTAAAGGGGTGTGAGTAATACACACACACACACATGTGTTAGTCATCATCTTCGTTGCAAAAGATACCTGTATGTAGGTGTAATCGATGACATCATTTATATCAATATTCAAATGCAGATATGTTAAATACAGGTCAGTAAAAATGAAAAATTTGAATCCACCCATACTTGATGTAATAGTAAACCACTCGATTCTACTTATCTGCCCACGGACAATCTATACCTTTATACGTTGTACTTGGGAATCTACAGGTCTGTACATATATGCTGGTAGATGCGTGTCTCATTTTAGTTAGTTTTTCCATTTACTAACAAAGAGATCAGAACTGAATCTAAACAGATTTTTTGAGTGGGAGATTTCTTAGAGAACGAGAAGAAAAGGGGTTGGGGGCATTTACTCGTAAGATCTTTGGTATTCATTTTGGATCCACCCACTTAAATATTTTTTAAAGAGACAAATATACTAACATTTTTGTGGTTGAAATTTAAAGAGGTCGACAAATTAGAGTTCCTTAAGTTTGACATTTTTTGATGGCATTTATGTCACATAGAAGCATTAGTATAGTAAAGAAATATTATGCCATTGCTATATAAGAATCCAATATTATTATTATTTTGTCATTGCTGTTTCTCTCAATTTTCTATATATTTTTTGTTTTTCATGATGAAAGACAAGAATAAAAATAATTAGTGAATTTTCATTAAAGGAAATACCGGGTACTATGTTTGATAGGAAGTGGGTCAACGGCCTATAAAGTAAAAAATAAAATCCATCTATTTTTATTTGAAAATTGCCACATCTTTATACACATACAGTATATGTAATACCGGTAAAGAAGAAAATCTATTCAAAAGAGGCAACATTTGCTTTAAACTGTAACATGCTAAATAGGCCTTACGGTTATTATTGTTTGAGTTTTTCTCTTTTTCTGTTAGATATTCTACATG
>JAVYIG010015777.1:0-34316 GCA_035222895.1 Strongylocentrotus droebachiensis | reverse complement strand
ATCATAAGAACGAGTTAAAGACCCATTGGGGGTGATTAGAGGGACAAATGATTTGAATTTGTAAGTTTATTCCAAAGAGGAAAATGTGATTAGAGAACACCAAAGAATAGTCCAGGGATTCGGTATCATTACTTTTTAAAAGGAAGGATACATTTCACTGAATAGGTGATCATTGAGTTTGATCACGTTTTATTCGCATCTAATCTAATCCATATTCCAGTACAGTCCTTCTCATTTATTTTTCAAAGAGGAAAGAAACTAACAAAGTGGAAACAAAATTATTGCAGTAAGGGTCTTTCTTCGTGTGTTGGGATTAGGATGAGGGGGTGTATGGGTGTGTGTGAAGGCAATGGCGTAGCACATTGGGTAGGGAAGTCTTGTGCCCCTCGAAAGACTAACATGGTATAAAGCATGGAAAAGGGAGAAAGAAATAGAAGGGGAGAAAACTAAGGACCGCCACAACCTCTCCTAGTTGGCCTAATTTCCACCTACTAAGCTCTGAGACTGATGTCCCAAAATGATGCCAGCCCCCCCCCCCCCCCCCCCCCCCTCACTCTCTCCCGCTACACTCGCCGCAGTCTCGTTATGTCACTGTGTGAAGTTAAACGGCTAAATGTGTTCTTTGCATTTGAAATCTGATCATCATCGTATCACCCATATTCAAGTAAGGTCTGTGAGGATTATAGATTCACCATTGTATTTCTTTTCAGGTTCAAGAGAAGGTTCTGGTAACAATGACACATAACTTATGAGCTTTCTCATTCTGTTGTTTTTTGTTTTGTTTCTTATTTGTTTGTAGTTGTTTTGGGGTGTTTTTTTTAAACAGTATTAATATCATCGTAGAAAGTCACCTGAACAGGACTACTCTTCGCACGCCCTCACATGTTATGACGAGAAATAGCTGAAAAGTTTGGACCAAACATTATTGCCTCTTGTTTATAGTCCCACATACCCATTTCTGTGCAGGGCGTGTGATTTTTAACAAGACTGAGCCTCGAGCATTTCCACATCCAAAACCTAACTTTATACACAGTACATTTTCCCCACTTTTTCTGTGGGTGTACTACACAATAAATCTGTCCAAACTGCTTCTAGACAGCTAGTTTCACACTGCGATGGAATAATCAACTTAATCTTTTACGATAAATTTTCTTGTTATTTGTCTCGTTACCTTCCAGACGCATTCATTTTCCACGGCTCATCTCCATTGGTATAACTAAGTGACAGAACCGTCATTAAAGAGACAAGATACTGCCCCCATTAAGCCATGCATCATCCTAGACCGGCGCTACAACCATTGTCACCATCAGGAAAGGAATTAGTTTGCACCATCAGACAATTTTGCAATATTCGTTTGTCAATTTAGTTTTCAAACCAAGTTCTTGGCATACCTGCAATGTACTTTGCTAAAAAAATAAAGTAATACATTGATTTTGATAATTTAAGTTGATTTTATAAACGGATAAACGATAACGTGCCACAAATATTGATATAGCAGGACTGTTATACAACAGTGTTTTTTTTTACAAACGAAGAACCTTTGAGATATGAATATCTGGTTGTTTCTTGCAGTATTTGGGGTAGATACTCAGCCCAAAAGGTATATGCCTGATTGACCTTATATAATGTTTTGACATTTTACAGAGTTTTGTCTAAAAACAGAAGACTGAATAAAATGAAACAAATGTGTTTTCACAACACTTTCTTTACATCAAAACATAGTTTTATCATCAATTTTGATATAATACTTTTAGCGGAAAACTAAAATTGACAACATCTCTTACATTCAGAGTATAAAATATTGTTCCTTTAAAAAAATACCAACGTTTCTGCATTTGGCTTTACCTCCCATGTAAACTGCCTGCATATATCCATCTCAGTTATCTGATTATAGTAAGTGTCTTTAACTCAAGACTAGAATACTCTCTAAGGAGGACTAGAGGATGTTGCTATGAGGATGAGCCATTTCATTTTTGATTGATGTGTGAGAGATAAAAGCTGAGATGATATCTGAACCCCTTTGCCTTTTGAATCCACGTAACAACATCTCCAAACGGTTTTTGTTAGATTTAACGAGGGCGTCTTTGGCAGTAGGCATGATTGTGCTTGGATACGTATTTAAAGATGCTCCAAAAGTTTACAGAAAGGCTTCGTTAACATAAAATTTTAATAAAATGTGGCTGTTTCTTTTGTGTCGGTCTAAAAGAGGAATTGCAGTGTGATCTTTTTTTAGATTAGTATGTTTTGTAAAACACATTACAAACTTATTTTGTCCTGATGGCGAGATATGGGGCACTTCTGTATATCTTTTTAATTCTGATCTATTCATCTATCGATATGTCTATCAAACCATGTTATCAAGTTTTTCTCTTTCGCTTCATCCCTGTACAGTATATCACTTTTTTCTCAGCGTTTGCTTTGGGTATTTTTTCACTCCCCCCCCCTACCCCCCCCCCCCCCTCTCTCTCTCTCTCTCTCTCTCTCTCTCTCTCTCTTTCTCTCTCTCTCACTCTTTTTTTCTTTCTCTCTCTCTTGCTCTTCCTCTCGTGCATACATGGTATCTAACCTTTAAATTGTTATTTGTTTTGAATTTCTCACTGGAATACAAAAATATTTTTTTCTGTACGCTTTTTACAATATTCTGACGTAAAACGAAAGGAATGCAACTTTTTCTCTCACATTTTACCGCAGATATGTTGAGGTTATTATCCCGTTTCTAGACTGCGTTACGTCTGAGACAGTATTTGTCACACTCTGAATAGTATTTCATCCTGTTAGTTGAAATGTTAACGAATGTGTATTTCATATTCGTTCATGGATAATACTTCTAAGAACGAGTAAACCGTGCATTTATTTAATGATGAGCATTGAAGAGAAGGATAGTTTTTTTCTCAATAAGTAGTGTACACTTTCTATCAAGTTCAGATAAAGTTGTATATAATTATGTATACATGATTGTATATAATATCAACCAATACATATTTTCTTTAAACATCATCATAGAAATACAAATATAGGGATAAAGATATTCAGCATAGCCAACCACACAAACCGGTATTTGAAATATAAGTGAACAGATAGTTCAATTCATAGTGCAAAATTGTTTTGTATATTTAAAGTTCTCCATCCAATTAATTGATTACTTGTCCCAAATCTGCCAATTTACAAAATTGGATGTAATAAATTGAAATTAGTCTAATCTTTCTGCAATGCCGCTAATTGATATATTGGTCAAAATATCCATGCCCTCTATAATTTATATACATCTTCAAATGGATGAATAAATGGATGGATGGTAGGAGATTGGAAAGAGAAAGAGAGAGAGAGAGAGAGAGAGAGAGAGAGAGAGAGAGAGAGAGAGGAGATAATTATTTAGGGAGAGATGGAGAGAGAAGGAAATGGAAAGAGTGGAAAGAGAAGATAGAAAATAAGTCAGACAGCCAGTGAAAGACAGACAAACAGACAGATAGACAGAGACAGAAAGACACACACAATAGAGATATAGAGAGAGAGAGAAAGAGAGAGAGGGGGGTTGACTGATGAAAATTGAGTCAAAGATTGAGACCATGATTTTGAGGGGGCGAGAGGGAATAGAGAAAAAAGGAAATAATCTCAGACGTGCTGAAACATTCGACGTAAAAGAAAGAAAGAGAGAGAGAGAGAGAGAGAAGCTAGAGAAAAAAGATGTGTTTGGAAAATTTCAAAACATTGGTGTAAGGAGAAGGTGAGATGGGCTACACATAGCGTCGGGGGGGGGGGGGGTAAAAACTAAAAAGGGCAAACAGTATAATAATAATAATAATATTTAGCTTTTATATAGCGCTTAATACAAATGTCTCTAAGCGCTTTACAAATATACTATTTAGATGAAGAAAGACAGAAAATCGTTTATGTATGTCTTAAAACGCAGGAGCATTCATTTGTAGTTAATAGAGTGAGCTTTACCATAAACCTGCATAAACCAAACCCGGAACGTGTTATTTCTTCCTTATAACCACTAATAAGAAATTCCGTTTTTAATATGATATAACAAATATTGATACAAATCGCATTTTAATCGCAATAACATCTCAACATTCAGCACACTCTATCCAATGCAAAACCATATTTAGGCATAGCACTGGTCGCACACCACATACGCATGACAAACAGGGGCTACAGACCTACAGTGGATGGGGGTGGATAATTTTAAGTGACATGACAGCATGGATTTAATACGCTGCTAAAAGCCTCGCTATAGAAATGAGGAAAAGAAAGGCCTTAAACAGTGATGAAAAACCAGAGGGACTAGATGCAGCCACAACAGTGGAAAAAATGCAGTAATAAAACCGGGGGCGCATTGTGCGGTATTTGGGACAAGGCCGCCCTTCTATTCTTTGGTATTTAGGGAGCACAATGGGGGCGAATTTGGGGTTCGGAGAGGGGCAGGAGGGTGTTTAACAGAGAGAGAATACAAAACATTAAAATGTTTGACGTTATCGGATACTTCACAATGCACAGGAGTATTTCAGCACTATAATAAATCCCATTCATTTCTCCTTCTCTCTCTCTCTCTCTCTCTCCCCCTCTCTCTCTCTCTATATATATATCTCTCCCTTTTCTCTATCTGATACCTTCTTGCTTCCTCCCTTACTCTCTGTCTGTGTCCCCTTCATTGCTTACTATTCGAGTATGAGAAGATTGAATGGTTCGAAAGGGTATATTAAATTAAAACAGTCTGAAGAAAAAACCTGAAGAGAACGAAACAAAAAAGCTATAATTGTATTAAATATAACCAGCAAATAAATCACTTTTAGAGTATATTTCATTGAGGTACATGTATATATTTATAAACCAAAAGTTCATGTTAAATCCCTAAGTGACTCTTTTACTACAAAATGTATACCAGTATAAATGAGTAAACACATATTCAGCAATATTAGAATTTCAAATAAAATTTAAAACGGAAATATTAGAATTTCAAATGAAATCATATGACTGACCAGAGAATAATTTCAACAAACAAATATAAAACAAATAAAAAGGGAGCACGAAACTGGGACAACGTATGAGCTATGATCCCTACAGACGTTAGATTCATTAATCGTGTAAATTGTTTTCTCAACCCAAATTGCGGTTTTAAAAAATTCGGTCAAATGTTTGGTAATGCAATAAACAAATCCTCTGAATTCAATTTTCTTTCAAAAGATTTTCATATTTGTAATCGATTTTAAATGAAATATTGCTGTGATTTTGAACATTAGGATACGATTTCGGAATCCTGAACAGACTGTACTTCGATTATGAAATGGAGAAACTTGGAAGGAGGTTTTAATCGTACATAGCGACCCCTGGACACAGGGTCCTTGGAAAAACAAGAAAATATTTTAAAGAGATAATGTATGTCATTTTTTTTAAAAATAAATCACCTCTTTTGTTTACCGAGATTACTTTTATTGACATACATTTCACATTAAAACATTTGTCCTAGTGCCATTTAAATTGATTCTACTTGTCCGATTAGTGATCGAATTTACTCTGCTTTTGTTCTTACTTTCTGTTGAGGGGGGAGTTAATGGGATAAAACTTTAGCGCTTAAACCCATATCCCTGGATAATTAATCACCAGAGAGGGAGGGTCGGCAGCATTCAAAGGGGCCATTAACCTGATTCGAACGGAATGGTTAATCAGAATGACTGTAATTAACTCGTTTATAATTCAAAGCGTGCCGCCCCGTACAACTGTAATGACAGGTTTTATACTGTTGCAATTTAATGGCAATAACAATATGAATATAACGCACTCCGTGTGGAATTATCAAGTATTTTACCTGCTCTACTAGCTAAGGCAACTATCACATTTTAGCAGTCACCATAACAAACTTCAAAATCGACAGTTTACGCATTTATTATTTCGATATGATAAGAAACATGCTACTTTAAATCCTAGGTAGTGCCATTATTATTATTTTTATGATATAGATTCTTTAGTTTTCACATTGTTAAAATGAGATAAATGTTGATGAAAGTAACCACCGTCTGAATAACTCATTTTTCATTCAAAAGATTTGTGCTGCTATCTATCATTTACCATATACTCAATCACAGTTCTATTCTCAATTTAACAAATGAGTCGAACTTTTAAAAATATAGGATAATACACTTTCGGTAAGAAATAGTGTAGGGCCTATGTCATATTTTGGTGCACATTTATACAAGTTCCTTAAATATCAGATTTTTCATTGTGGGCTCATAACACTTGTGGTGAAGATAATCACCAATTAAATAATAAAATATATATATCTTTGTTATTCTTATCCTCAAATGACCGAACCAGTGTTGAAAATGCACATACACAATACGTGTATACAGGCATGCGTGCGTATAATAATATATGGTTTGTATACAGAGGGATGATGGGGTATAGAGTATAATACACAGTCGCTTGAACTGGCGGCTTTTTGTTGAAATTGCTTTCAAAAATATCTCATCGTCTTCCCTCTTCAATCCCCTCCCTACCGAAGATGCTCTCCTAATGGACTCGTTACCTTGGCAACGCACATTTTAAAGATGACGTCGTGCTATTATGCGATGACAGTGCAATCGAATCACGAGACCCGGCTATCTTCGTTTCTCCTATAGTCTTTTGTTATCTAGACATCTCAAATTTTCTATCGACTTTATGCAATTAATAACGCAATGAACATTGTGAAATGAACTATCTCTTTAGATTCGGAGTGTCACTTTTCCGGTTGATTTTGCATCTTCTTTTTGCGGAGGTGGCGGCTCAACTTGCAATGCATGCCTGATTTGCAAAAAACGATTCCCTTTGGAATTGTGTAAATGTGATTTGTCATGACGTGTGATACGATGTGACATATCTTGAATGTATCGACTCTACACTTAAATGTTGTCTTTAATGAATCTAATCAAGAGAGGCCGCGGCGTTGTGCTAAACGAGGACACTGCAATATTCAAGCCTGTGACATCACCCAGAGATTTCGAATTTTCTCCCAATTACATGATCAGGGATGGTCGAAGGGAATAAATCAAATGGTAAACGTGACTGCTATTTTCTTTTCCTTCAAATTCTGAGTGTCATGTTACATGTTAATTTTATAGCTTTTTCAATATAAAGTCGGTGGCTAATTTCGTAAGCAAGCATTGTGGTTGATAATGATAAAATACCATTTAATACTTAAAGTTGATACTCTAAGACAATCCCAAATACTGAGATAATTACATAAATAGAAAGCTTTTAACCCCCATAATAACATCAAATGGTGTCCACCCGACAAAACAAGTTTAGAATAATGAATTTATTCGAGTAAACTCTACCAAAATATCTAAGTCTGAAACCCGGAAGTGCACGTAGAGTCGGGCCTCTATCCGTGACGTCACGAACGGGAGTCATGGGCTCAGTGAGAGTGAATGGCATATACCGTGTGTCTCAAAAAAAACGTAACACTTTTGAAATGGTTGCCAAATTGAGCATATATAATTTTATGAAAAAATGTTGATATGTATGGAAAGCTAAAGGACCAACCTTTCATATGATATGAAAAAATTGAAAAAAAAATCATGCTTCGATGAACAGTGTTCACTTAAGTTAGAGGTATGAAAATGGGCCTGCGCAGGATTTTTCCTTCCAATTTTGGACAGGTAAGTTACTTTTAGCATACAAAATAAGTTTGATATGAGATATTCATGATCGATGGATTAAGAGTTAAAAGGATGTTTTGAATACCAGTCCTTTCTCTCTGTCATTTATCAATCCCCAAACACCACCCCTGCCACACACACACACACACACACACACCAACTTCCACTCCCATCTTATTGTATCATTGATCTGGTAGATGTGAACAGGATGAAGGAAGAATGGGAAAATGTTAAATTGAAATACCGTATTCAAAATCATAATTGACATTATGCAACCCACTCTCCTCCCCCCCACAACCTTTTCCCATCCCATCACCTACCCCTTGCCTTTTCTTTATCAGTTTTCTTCCGTAAGTTTGGTGGATCATCAATCACATTTTATTCAGGTTTTATGAATGACCCAAACATGTAATAGCTAAGTACATCATTCATTATGCATTGAAAATACCAGAATTCGAGGTATTCAAAATATCCTTTTGATTCAAAATATCCTTTTGATCCATCGATCATGAATATCTCATATCGACCTTATTTTGTAAGTTACAAGTAATTTACCTGTCCAAAATTGGAAGGAAAAATCCTGCGCAGGCCCATTTTCATACCTCTAACTTAAGTGAACACTGTCCATCGAAGCATGATTTTTTTTTAATTTTTTCATATCATATGAAAGGTTGGTCCTTTAGCTTTCCATACATATAGACATTTTTTCATAAAATTATATATGCTCAATTTGGCAACCATTTCAAAAGTGTTACGTTTTTTTTGAGACACACGGTATATCCCTACGTAAATGCTATCCTGTCAGAGCTTAGATTTGTTGTTGTTAAGGAGTATATTTGATGGATTTTCTGTTTTCATTTGAATGAAGAATAACGAAGCAACATTTTCCAGTCGCTGATTTCTTTTTATATCCTCATATTCACCTATTTGGTAGAGATTTAAGACGAGTTTACTGCTTAGGAATTAAAGTTAAATCGTGCACGTATGAATAGGCGGATGCATTATATTGTCATCAGATAAGGTACAGGAGCAGTTTTGTAAAACGAATAGGTCTAGAACTATGAGAGTAATTATCATAGATGTGTGTGACTGCCTCAAAAAAGGATAGAGTACCAGTTAAACATTTTATGTGGTAAAATATCAAACTTAAACGAGATCATGCGGCTCTTGCATGAACGTTCGTAAAGCGAGCAGAATCGGGAGGTAAGACCAAGCCGCTGCTCTAGGCGCTGCTTGCTTGTAATGGAACGTACGTGCGCTAGTTATATGTTTATCGGCAATTGCAAGAGAATGAAAGCGACGTTGCCAGCTAAGAAAAACAACTAACAAAGACTTGCTCCTGACTACCGGTGCAGAATAGGTAGATGAAGGATCTTCAGGGCCAAGGAAGGCGAAAGACATGGGAAAAAGGAAGAAGAAACCATCGGGAGATCGCTGTAGTGTATGGTAATGAACTGTGCATGGGTAGACAGGCTACTGTTTACTCCGTGCCTGGGCCGATTTCAACACCAAAACCAAAATTACATGGTGAAAATATCGACTAACAGCACATCGTTGGCATGTATATGTCATAATTTTTAAAAGGGGAATTGATATTAATACTATGAAGTACTAGGGGAAGGTAAAGAATTGTACATAGAATTATGATTTATTAGACTTTTCAGCCTTTGAAACAAAAATATGCAGAAAATCGTATCACTCTGCACACGTTTGCTATGGAACATCCGGGTACGTGAATATACTCTCTCCCGGATGTGAGGTCATAAATAGTAGACCAGCGCCGTGACTGATTTTCTATGCAAAGAGAGGCGGATATTTTCAACATTTCAATTGAGCATTTCGAGTAGACAGAATTTTTTTGTGATATACTAAGTAATTGAAAAACTTAAAAATAACATATACTTGCCGTAGGTAACAAATTAAGGGATATTTATTTGCTTAGAGTATCAACTTTAAGTAAACGTATTGAGCAGGTTATAATTACACTTCAAAGTCGTCGTAATGTGACGTCGAGAGGAAAGTTGTAAATGTAGTTTCGGGGCAAAAATAAAAGAAAAGTAGACATGAGGTCTTAGGAGAGTTTAATCACTCAGGAATATTATACGAATATCATTTGAGAGCTTATAATACTTTCACATAAAACAGATATAAATGGACAGCAATTTTATCAAGTTTTGATTTTATCCATGGAAAGTAGTTGATCCGAATATAAAAATTGCAACAATTATTGACACATCATAATTATGCGGTATCCGGTTGAGCGTTACAATCTTGTATACGATTAAGTTTGTCTGCTGCATGTGAAATATAATAAAAGTTGGAAACCTGTGCATAAAATTATTCAAAAAATATTCGCAAAAATATATGATTCGAAATCAGAGCCCTGTCTTATAAACAGTTGCGATTAATCTTAAGAGATAGGGAACTGCAAACTTGCGATTGATTAGAGGACTTGCGACTCTTTATAAGACGGGAACTTAGATGCATACAAATGGCATGCATGGATAAGGAAAGTGATGATTTGATATCCTCGACACGTAAATACTCCTCCTCTGCCAAGATACATGTAGATGCATGTCCAATTATAAACAGAATAATATGTACAGAGTATATAGACATTGTTGGTTGCATGGATAGAATACTAAGAAGGGCATCAAATTTTGTCGACATATAATATTGAGGATATCCTTTACCTCATTGTGAGAAACAAAATTACACTGATGAAATGAAGAAGAAAAATCTGGAATATTCTTCACACTATTTATTTTTGTGTTTTCAGAAAGTTACCCCCTCTCCCCTAACAACAACGCAAAAGAAAACAAAAACATGAACAGCAAGCAGGAAGGCAAAATCATCCCTAAATCAGAAGATGAATGGACCAAAATAAAACAAAGAAAACGAAGGAAAATGATATACTACCCTGAACAGAGGCAAAAAAAACGCACCCACCCCCTCCCTAGGACCCTCCCCCCCCCCCCCAACACATCCATGGAGGATGGAAGACTCCCAATATAGGCGAGGGATGCAGGCGATGGGGGGAGGGGGCAGTACTTGTTCGGCAACCCCACATGAATTTATCCTAGATGACCTTACGAATTTACCATAACTCTATACTTTCCTTTATATTATGGATCTATTCACATTCCAATATAAATAATTTAAATTCTCTGTTTTGACTAGGAGACGCCAGAAAGTCGACTATGACTCGGTATAACTTATTACCAATGCAACTACCGAATCATGTATACACAGCCTTCTCTTTTCGAATTATATAAATCTCTTTTTGCAACCTATTTGATATTCAAGAAGAGGCTTTGCTTGGAGTTATCAACTGGTTATTGGAAAATGTTATGAATATGGATGTAGGCCTCTCGACTCCGATTCTAACGGTCGGCTGGAGATGATTCTTTGTATTTAGCCGATAAAGTGCTTGGGAGACTGGGATTCTATTTTTAATCGAGTTTTGTAATCCGGCTCCAAGCCGATCGACTTTAGGTTTATCTTCTTAATGCAAAAAATATCAAAGGAATTCTTTATATTTTCTTTGAAATTTGGAGCGATTCATTATGAATAAATTGAAATTTTAGTTTGTATAGTGAATTATTAAGTTTTGCAATATTTCTAAACTGGTTCAAAGACACATGGATTAGTCTAATTATTATCAAATCACGTAAACTAGATTCCAGTCTTAATGTATGGTTTGATACATCCGGATTTTTTTTCAATGAGTCAATTGTGTGTGGATTTTATACTTAAACAATGATATTTCTAAAAGCAATATTTGCATTTGTCTGAAAGTTGTTTTCATCCATGCGCTCATCCATAATGAGTCTGTATTAAAAAGAATACGACGAAAGCAATCAAAATATCTACAGGCCTATATCCACAAAGTAAAACATACATCAAGATATTCACATGTTGAAGTGATACATGTACAATGTAATGATATGAATCAACGATGCATGTCAAATTCTGTGATTTGGAATGGAATATATAAGAGAATAGTGATTTTTTTTTGGTTAAACAAATATTGTAAAGTCACATTGGCAAACGAGTTACATTCATTCTACAGAAAAACACAGCGATGCTTCATGAAGTACTACATTTCTTAATCAATGTTAATTGAACTGAACAAGCTTGTTATAGATTCGAAATGCCCATCGCAAACCCTCTTTGACATGGGGGGTGGAAGGGTCTTTGCATCTTATGTCCTCATTTGAAATTAAAAGGGCATCTGTCATCTGTACAATATACCGTGTGTCTCAAAAAAAACGTAACACTTTTGAAATGGTTGCCAAATTGAGCATATATAATTTTATGAAAAAATGTCTATATGTATGGAAAGCTAAAGGACCAACCTTTCATATGATATGAAAAAATTAAAAAAAAATCATGCTTCGATGGACAGTGTTCACTTAAGTTAGAGGTATGAAAATGGGCCTGCGCAGGATTTTTCCTTCCAATTTTGGACAGGTAAATTACTTGTAACTTACAAAATAAGGTCGATATGAGATATTCATGATCGATGGATCAAAAGGATATTT
The DNA here is from genome assembly GCA_035222895.1 of Strongylocentrotus droebachiensis. Lineage (NCBI taxonomy): Eukaryota > Metazoa > Echinodermata > Echinoidea > Camarodonta > Strongylocentrotidae > Strongylocentrotus > Strongylocentrotus droebachiensis. The sequence continues at coordinate 22,132 of JAVYIG010015777.1, read as the reverse complement.
TGAATCAAAAGGATATTTTGAATACCTCGAATTCTGGTATTTTCAATGCATAATGAATGATGTACTTAGCTATTACATGTTTGGGTCATTCATAAAACCTGAATAAAATGTGATTGATGATCCACCAAACTTACGGAAGAAAACTGATAAAGAAAAGGCAAGGGGTAGGTGATGGGATGGGAAAAGGTTGTGGGGGGGAGGAGAGTGGGTTGCATAATGTCAATTATGATTTTGAATACGGTATTTCAATTTAACATTTTCCCATTCTTCCTTCATCCTGTTCACATCTACCAGATCAATGATACAATAAGATGGGAGTGGAAGTTGGTGTGTGTGTGTGTGTGTGTGTGTGGCAGGGGTGGTGTTTGGGGATTGATAAATGACAGAGAGAAAGGACTGGTATTCAAAACATCCTTTTAACTCTTAATCCATCGATCATGAATATCTCATATCAAACTTATTTTGTATGCTAAAAGTAACTTACCTGTCCAAAATTGGAAGGAAAAATCCTGCGCAGGCCCATTTTCATACCTCTAACTTAAGTGAACACTGTTCATCGAAGCATGATTTTTTTTTCAATTTTTTCATATCATATGAAAGGTTGGTCCTTTAGCTTTCCATACATATCAACATTTTTTCATAAAATTATATATGCTCAATTTGGCAACCATTTCAAAAGTGTTACGTTTTTTTTGAGACACACGGTATACATATGACAATGTTTGTTAAATTTTAAATATTTGTTCGCACTTTTTCTATCCGCTGTAATGGATGAAATGAACTGAAATTGATTGCTTGTACGCTGAATTATGCATTGGCGCAAATTCCTCAACTTGTGAAAATCAATTCCACGATTCCAACCCAGCGCATGCATCACATCGAATAATCGCTTTATTTGCAATATGAATCACATTCAACCGGACACAAACGCACCCAATACACATAATTTGCTCGCTCTTCTGTAACCGCATACCGCTTTTGCAGCGAGCGAGGCCCACGGCGCGATTCTGGCACGTACAAAACAAACGTTATCCTTTCGCTTCGCTGGCCCCGTCCCGCGTAATTTGCCGTGTTCGTCGCAAAAAAAGAAAATTCACAATGAAATTGAGTTCCTATTATTAAATGTTCAAATTTATCTACTGGGGGGAAGGGGGCATTCCTTCCATTAAATTGATCAGGAGACGTGCATTTGTGTCACTCTGTTGCGATGTCCCGAGTAAATATAACCACCGATGACTCATTGGCGGAGTATATTTGCTAGATTTAGAAAGTGCGGAAAAAAAGGATATGAGCATATCGTCTGCATTGCTCACAACGTAAAGTTGTAATGATATGTAGCATACTTGGATAACTCAACTGACCACTGATGCGAAATAATATTAAGAAATGTTATCAAAACACAATTTTATGAAATACAATGTGTTTCTAACATATTATTGTGAAATATATGTATTCTGCTTTCAAAGAATAAGAATAACACTTTGATCAGAGTCGTTTTGTCATCTACGAAGTATTGAATTACATTGAATTGAATTACAGAATAACATTTTGTTAAATGCTTTAGTAAAATTGGTATAATCATATTATGCAAAATGACGTTTCAAATTAAATTGAAATCTTCTGTCCTGCACATAAAGCATACATAATTTTGAGAATAAAATGTGCCCATCTTATTCTTTTAAACTATAAAGCGTAAAATATCATCTGCATTCGGTGTTTCTTTTTTCTTTTTTTATTGCGTGTTTGTGTCCTACTGCATAACCATTGCGATTAAATGTATAGCTTAAGCCTTTTCATCACGTAAAGTCTTTAAATGTCTTTTTGAAAAATGTAAAATGATGATACCTTGCGATTTATCTTTTATTGCTAGCGGCGCCATTTTGTATTTGCATCCGTCGGAAGTACTCTGTGATAGATACCAAACAAGAAAATGCTATCTTCTATCAACATTTTCATAAAAACTAATCGTTTCAATATGCATGTAAAGACATAATGTTATCAATATACAGCATGCACTTGAATGTAGAAGGACACGACCAAAATCTATACATAGATTGTTTTTCCTCTTGAAATAAGTTCGTATCACAAGATGGTATCAAGGAGAAGGCCGATAAGAGCAGCTAGGAATTTCAAGATAAATTGACTCCTGATGAAAAATGTCCAAGTTCATGAACTCCCGCCAATCTAACGTGCGCAGGTGCGCAGGGCGGGCCGCGCAAAGAGCAATTTCTTTACGGTGATGAAAAACATGCATGTTGCTGTATAGACTATGTAAGCTTTGGCGTTTCCGGTTGGTCGGTCCAGCGCGCACCACGTGATCAAATTAATTCCAATAATTCCCAGTCTCCAATAACAAAACCCGGAGACAGACCAAGATGCCAGTCAATTCAAGCATGAAATCATGCTTTATTTAGTCCGATTGCAACACGAGAAATAATAAAAGGGGATCATAATTGATAACGATTTTATGATAATTTCATTCCGATTTGGTGAGTCCGGTCCAAGTGTGGACGAGGATTCTGATGTGTGGTCCCGGATGATTGTTATGGTGTCTGGCGATTGTTGGCGTGTAATTGTGTATGATTCATCCGTTCGCCGTATTAAATGAAAACAATTTCTCTCTCAGGCTTGTAATTCTGTCCGCTGAAAATATCATGGGTTTGCTTAATCAGGCTAATTAACTATCGACCGGGTTAAATCAATAATGGCGACCCGTCCGTGTGGAGTAGAGAAGAAAGCCATTGCTGATGAAGCCCGGTGCCGGGTGTTCTATGGTCTCGCCTTGGTTGGTGGCCGAGGATCAAAATAATAATGACCTAATAGAGGAAAACGTCATGTAGACACAGCTTTAATAATAGCTTTCGTTATCACATCATTTTTGTCATGACATAAAATCAATTATTATACCCTTGTATGGCTAGCGTGAATTATTGAATGGTGTACCAGCCCTATCGACTCGTTCCTATAAATTCTAGCATAAAATGAATTATTGGCCTGTTTACATAAATGTTACACATATCGACAATGTATTAAATTGCTCAGTAACTCAGGCCTAGTCATGCAGTAACAACAAAAATAATATGAATGACCCATTTTACAGGCTTCCGAGAAATCTTTTTTTCTGTCATTTGTTTTTGACGTCAGTTCTTTTTATCTGTTTTTGGTTTGGGTTAACATCCGTTGAGCACATAATTTTTTTTTTATTACTAATTTTGCCGAAATAAATTAATTTTCGACAAGTTTGATCATAACACTGTGGTAAAAAGTAACCCTGTGGCTTTATAAGTATTAGCCATTCATTAATACTTCCTTCCTCAAAAGAAGAAGTGAAACAAAAAACCGGATACTTTATATACTCCGACTGTGATCTGCTATTGAGATGTAACGGGCTTAGCAAGAGAGCAAAGGCTGATGGGTGTTACCGGGGAGCTCTGTCTTCAAAGTTCGGGTTAATCCAGTCTATCCAGAGATAAAAACAAACGTCGTTTCTCAAATCCCAGTTGTTTCTTGCAGCTTGGCAGGTGTTCAAGGCCATTGCTGCCAACCAGACACATTTATTCCATTTCCTAACCAACACAATCGAGAAAAAACATTTTTTCACACCAAGGAATCAAAAAATAGAAATACAGATGGCAAAGTCATTAACACGCCCAACATCTGAAAGTTATCAATAAATCTCCCGCGTACAGCTTCCTTGGCCGCCGAGAAAAAAGAGCACTTATAAAGTATTTATAAGTCTCTAGTGGATAATACCATGACATTGGGCTTGTGAACTCTTTATAAAAGAGAACTTGTATTTTAAGGTGGGTGGATTGTTTTTAAGGACATGATCTAACTGAAGACTAAGTCAAAGCAATAAACAGGGATTCTGAATATGAATATAGTCAGTGGCATAGACCTACAATAACATTTCGCATAAACTATTCCGGATCCCTGTTTATGTTCCACCTCTACTGTATATTCCTCTTCACCTTATTATTACCAATTTCAGTTTCTTTTCAGGTTTTTGTCTTCTATTTGACATTTTCTACCTCACGTTCTTTTTTCCTTTTGCAAGTTGTTGTGGTGTTGTATTGGCTGTTGTGTGTTGTTGTTGTTAGTGGTGGTGGTGGTGGTTATGCTGCTGCTATTGTCGCTGATGCTGCTGAAATAAATTATCCAGAATAACGTCACGAAGTATGTCAAGTAAAAGGGGTGCCTTCTGAAAGGGGATCTAGACTTCACATGTGATGTCGTGAAAATATATGACGACTCCCCCTTTAAGTGGGAAATCAAGACGACCCTGCCTGACCCCGGGTTGCCCCTGGTACGTGCCTCGCCCTCTCGTCACCTCGCTGCATCTGGATCCTGTGTGAAACTACAGTTCCCTGGTGAAACCTTAGCTCCAGTTTGCCATTCAGTCACAAAGTCCTTCTGGGGTTCCACCAAGCCAAGGAGACCTACAAAGAAAGCCAGTGAAAGGGGTGAAGTTCGGAGTCTCCGCTTCGAGGGCGGAAGGGGTGCTCTGCTTACCCCCCCCCCCCTCTTACATAGACTTCCATAAAAACAGCTATGAATATTACGCTCATTTTCATATTATACCATCTAATCGTATACATAATTACGTATACAAGGGGTGGTTCTGGGATTTTGTAATAAGGGGAGGCACAATTCCCAAATCTTCCAAATTAAGGGGGCACTTTTACTGTGTTGAGTTCATCAGAGCCCTGTTTTAGTATGAAGAGTTAATATCAATCGCAGTTATGTTCATAAGAGATATCAAAGAGACTGCAAACTCGCGATTGATTGGAGGACTTGCACTTGATTTGGATCAATCGCAAGACGGGGCCAGGTATGCCAATTAAGTTTAAAAAATTGGGCACGGACCAACTGTGCACCCCCCCCCCTCCATCCACAAACAAAATCCGCCTCTGATAATTTATGTTGGCCTACAAGACATTTCAAGCAAAGGGACTTCTGTGATTCCTGTAAGACGAATTGAAGAAGGTGGAAAGAAGGATTTATGAGAGGGTCGGAGGTTGGATGGTTGGGGGTCAGATTGTCTCTTTTCGTTATTTTGTCGATCAAATCAATTTCGCAAAATGATGTCAAGTTGTCAACTGTCTGTATACAGGAGTCTGGAAGTCACAAGGCAAAACTATACAAAGACAATTTCAGACAGGAAACGATTGAGATCTGGATGCAATATACTGAGGAAATTATTTCATTATTGGTGTTTTATATCTTCCTATTTCGCATATAAAGACCTTTTACCCCACTACATGGAATACAAATCTAATTTTAGTATCGTGTAAAGCGTGCAGGTGAAAAAAATGCTTGATTTTTTTTAGGGGGTAAGGTGTGGGGGCGGCCCCACAAGCAGATCACTGGATCCACTATGCTGTGTATATGGTTTAGATTTAAACCACTTAATATATAATTGCTTTAAAATCATACTGCAGTATTTGGTCTTCTGAGGATAGGAAACCGGGAGCGTGAAAATATGTCTGGTTTTATTTTGTATCTGGAGGGCAGCCGAAGTACAAGATTTCGACCTTGACGTATGCCAGCGAGACAATGGTATTTATTAAACGTGACTATGTAGAGATCAGTTGGCGAGGATATTGGTTCCAACTTTATTATTTGTTTCTACATAATTATATTATATTAACAAATTTGAATAAATAAACCATTTTGAGGGGCTAGAAATATGTATCGGACATTTAGCCTCATTTAAAGTATTTTAAAGTTTATATCTGATCGTTACATTTGACGTATATTCAAGTTCTATCTTTATTTTAATCTTTATTTTAATTTCTCCATTAAATCTGTTTATCTTGCCATAAGAACTTGTACTTTGAAAGCCGGAACCGTTGTTAGAAGGATGATAGAAATTACCATCACTTTTCCCCCTCACAATTCCCCCTCCCCCCCCCCGAAAGTGTTCTTGCATAGCCACTCAGTCAAACGTGAGGCAATTATTTATACTTTTGTTGAGTTGTTTTTTATAATCAGGATAATAAGTCACTTCTATGAAACAAGAAAATAACAGGGAAGAGAGAGAGAGAGAGAGAGAGAGAGAGAGAGAGGGGGGGTACATCCGGGTACATAAGGCTCACTGCCAGTGAGAGGGTTCAACAAACGAGGATAGACCTTTAATTTCTTTTTTCAGTTTTATCAATTTGCTTTGTTTTTCCTTCATAAAGGATAGAGAAGATTGGACAGATATTAAAGCTATCCATTGCAGGTGAATCTAATTCGATGAAGCTTAGATAGTATTCATCCGGAGAGATGGATGAGGGAATTATCGGTCATAATCTCAGAATAAATTTTTATCTGAAATAAAGATTTGACCCAATTTTCACTGACCGCTTATCAATAACACATCTGCTATAGCTAGCTTCGGACATGTAGGATAAACGATGATAAGAATGGTTTATAGTTCTCATCAATTCTGAATTCTCTTGCTTCTTTTGAGGAATTCATCTGAAAAGACGAATTTTGTCACAGTGGCGTAGCCTGCTCCTAGGCTTTGAAGGGGCACTGGGTTCACCATGTGGTGGGGGAAGGGGGCATCAATCTTGCTAGATACTATTCGAATTAACAAGGCCATCAACTATAGGGGATGGATGTGACTAAATATCCTCTTCTCTTCGCGTTCCTCTTGCACTCTCACGATTTTTCTCTCTCCTTTACGTGTTTTTTTTTTGGAGGGGGCGCAATGCCTTCGTGCCCCTATCACGCGTAGCTACATCACAGGTTTATCTGATAGTGAATCCAAACCATGATCCAAACAATGATCCAAACACAAGTAGAAAGTGGTGAATAAGAGATAAATCTGTCCGTCGACTGTCCCCTTCTATCCCTCCCTCCTTTATACCTTCGTTCCTTTCTCCCATGACTTCGAATACGAAAATTCATAACCAGATGTCTATTATAAAACCATTGCTGCACACATCAATCTTCCATCGCAATATGAATACCCAATTATAAACACCTAAAAAGTTGTACCCGCCAATGAATTTACATTACCGCAGATATTTCGCATGGAGCAGATTGTGTCGGCGACTGATTTTAATTGAGTCATTAACAAGTAATATTCTAGAATGTGTTGATGGATGTGGCTATAATGGCTGGCTAAGCTATCCCTAATCCAACAAGTTGGTCACTAATAATAGGGCAGACAATTTGACCGGTGAATGGCCCAATTTCAATTCACACCTTCCCTCCATATTATGGGGAACCGTTTTCCAATTACAATATCGACTTACAATTATATTTGTTAAGGGTGTAAGCAGATTCTTATTTTTGTGGCACACGTGTGTGATTATGGATGTGGGAGGTGGAGCTGTGGACATGGGTGTGGCGTAACAAAACGGGACAGATTGTGCTTGTCTTCTAGTTACTGTTATCATGTTTATTGTAGAAAGGGGGCCATACAGAGAAGCATGTAGCGGTCGACATGGAGGAACTTGTCCAAAATCAAATGGCAAAAGAAAACAAAAGAGGAAAGGGAGAGAGAGAGGGAGAGAAAGAAAGGGAAAGGGAGAAAGAACCGTTAAGAAAATCACCCTCATCCTCCTCCACTCGGTCACGTTGTTTCTTCGAATTTCATCGACCCAGTAAGACGCGCGCGGCGCCCCTTTGCCCCTCCCCCCCCTCATGATTCCAAGTTTGCTCTTAAAGGCCCACTGTACTACTTGTAGCTACTTGCGCCCTCTATATAACAAACAATGCCTAATCGGTGATCATTGGTCCCCATGATCCTCCTTTTCTTATGTTAACTGAGAGCTGAGTTGAGATAACCACCTGTCAGTGACCTTGCAGGATGGTTTTATCCCTCCTGTAAACTAGTACTGATAAGCTTCAATGACTGGACTAACTGGGGATATAACTTTGCCAAATCCATTTTCACTTTCGTGAGCAAACTGCAAACATACCCCTTTTTTTTCCTGATATGAGCAGCCTAAAATGAATCCTCGTTCTGGTAGCACATTTCTGCTCACTAGTTGTGGTTTTCTGGTATTGCCTCTACCCCACCCCACCCCTTCCCCCACCATATTTTACCATCTTTCTACACTCCTTCCTCCCATTGCATGTGATCTATTTTTCATCCCGTCGGGTTCAATGTCGAGACGAGGAGGGCACTTTGACGTGCCCCCGATGACCTGGACAAATTCCTGATTGTCATATTGACGGCCAATTTCAACTGAAAGGTCACTTTTTAGGGGCTGTTTGATGGCTTCCATCTCGCTGCTTTTGTGACCCCATAAAAATGTCTACTTTCACTCAACGTTTTATACCCAAGTCACACCGCCGAACTAGTTTGCAAGTCAAAAATTGTCAGTCGATGTGCATAACAGTGTATGCACTGTGAGACTAAGCTGATGGTCTACTCCAGAGGCGTTGTACTTTAGCTGTTATGGACATAACCAGAGACTGACATAATAGCTAGGCTCTTCCCATGGCTTTAGAAATTGTGATGATGTGTCAGTTTAGAGGCTGTGCCTGCAGATCGACCGCTGAAACGACTCTCCACCGACTCCAAACCGATTTTCTTTTTCTTTCTTTTTCGGACTGTTATCAATCTCGTGTTGTTCTTGCTAGTGTGACTGAGGAATGGAGAAAATAACAAAATATGAAGAAGGCAGGGTAAGGTAAAGATGGATGAGTATAAAGTTTGATGAAGGAAGACATTTTCCACGCTCCCTTGGATACTAAAAATGTTAATTGGGACTAGCTAGTGAAATGACTGGGCTTGCATTGGTGAAAGATGTACATCATAGATAAAAGACGTTCTGGATCACCCAAAACAAACGGGGAATGTATGCTTGAATCTTTGGATAGATATGAAACGATTACGAGATCATATCAAACATGTTTAAGTTCCTTTATTTTGCTACCATAAACTGTGATTGACATCCGACAACAGTTGCGGTGATTATATCATAATCATAAAGAAACGAGCGATCCACCCGTATTACTTTTAAGTAACCACATGTATCATTATTGTTTATGTTTTAAAAGGTTATTTGTTTTTATACGCAAAATAATACCAAACCAAAACAAAAATATGCACGGATCTACTCGTGGTTTCCACCGACTGACTCAGTGGTGAATGGATGCGATCAACGGCGTAAATATTATTGTAGATGGTAACTTAAATTTAGGGATAAACATTGTGGAATACAGTTATGAAGTTACAAATTGGTAGATGCGATAGCCGACTTCTTGATATTCTAAATCAACCGCTAAATTGTTGGGAAAACGGGAGAAAATTCTTAAAATTATCGAGACAAATCAAGTTATCAAATATGAAACAACATACGTCTCTCTATTACGATTGACTGCACTATACCTGACGTTCATACTTGAAATAAAGTGCATACTAGCGTAGGAATTAAATGGATCCCGATATTGTTTACTCGTCTAAGCATTGACCTGATTATCATCTGCAAATAAGAAGTCATATCCCACCACCAGCCTGTTATCATCTGTCAGTGGTGGTTAGATGACATTGATGAGAAAGATTCCAACCCCGTGCAGACACTCGATGAATGCGTTAGTCTTAAATATCGTTACAGGTTTTTGCTGCAAAATACTATTCCCGCTCTTATAAACATGGTCCCTATTCTCTCTTTAAATACAAAAAGTCATGTATAAATTATGTTATTTTATTTTTTGTAATTCTCTTCTTTTCCTCATAAAACACTTGTGTTTTGATGCCTGTAAAGTGTAAAGCAGTTACAACAGTTTGAGTTTTTCTGCAAATTCTTATCATGATCTTATCACATCCCCCCTCTCTCTCTCTCTCTCTCTCTCTCTTTCTCTGTATCTCTCTCTCTCTCTCTCTCTCTCTCTCAATCAATCAAGAGCCACCAGAAAGATCCCATCACTGAAGATGACACGATGTCGGAGCAGGCGAAGAATAAATACTTCTTGAAGAGAGGATTTTTAATAACTTTTTATAGCGCTTTTCCGATTACTCATCAAGTACCCAGGTCATTGGATTTGATTACACTTGGATATTCTTCACACTTTCCACTCATTTGAGAGTATGCACGTTATTCCATGAGTGTGCAGATGATGATAAGTCAAACCTGGTCAAACCATGAAGATAAAGTAGAAGTGTCATAGTCGAGTGGTTTAAGTACTTGACATGAAATCCAAAGGTCGTTGGTTCAATCCCCGGCAAGGCACTAATGTCCTTTGGCAAGGCATTATTCTACATTTGCCACTCAATACCCAAGAGAGAAATGGGACCCGGTAGGATGACGAAGGCATTAGTGTTAGTAATTGACTATGCCCTCGTGGTGACGACATAGTAGGAATACTCCCCAGGGAGTGGAGATGGTGCATATTGTGCTTGAATGAATCCGATGGCTGGGGTAATAATATCTGTAAAGCGCTTTAATAGAGACGGTGTTCCGTACTAAGCGCTTTATAAGTCCAGATTAACATTATTATAAAGATATATATTCGCGCCTAATTTCCACTATTATTTATTAATTTGGTAGATCGAGAGAGCAATAATAGACATGCATGTTAAGAGAAAAACTGAGTACGAATAAAAATGAGCTAGAACTGTTTACAGTTCAAAAAGATTGTCAATGATTACTCAATAGCATATAGGCCTACTAAAAAGATTTAGAATTTAAGGATAAGTAAAACATTTTTAGTAATTTCCTCATGCCCAGTTACCACTGATGAACCAAGATGTAACAAATTTTGATTTGGCCTTCGTTTATTCGAAGGTTGACACAGCTCCTCAGCAGTTTTCCACTTGGCCCTAACCAATATGGCGGACAAAATAGCGACATACCCCTGACATCTCTGTCACGCCAAATGGGAGGGGCCGCTAGCTGTGTCATCACACCTAACGACTAGTGGGCTCGAAGTTGTTGCAAGCATGCAAGAGGTGAAGAATCTATCGCTTGTCTCAGGGGGGCATACCATGACAGAGATGTGGGGGATAAGATGAAGGGTTTCAATCAAGAGCTTATACCGACATTTTTTAGTTTATTGGGTTGTTTTTCCAATTTTGTTTTTAGGGAGTATACATACTGAATAGCGAGAATGGGAAATGAAGAGATAAAATAACGACCATTATAATTATGCTTGTTCCTTTCCCTATACATTTTACATGTAAATATTTAAGATTTTAACATAAATAAAATTGAATGTATGTGCCTGGATAAGAATAGATTTTTGGGGAAAATAACAAACAAAATATACCAGTCGAGGGGCAGTATACATGCATATTATATTATATGGTAAGAAGTGGTGGACGCAGGCATCTGTGGCCTGAAGTCCCAGATTCTCCATTACGCTTTCTGGGTGTGTCTCTTTGGATCTCGCACACATATTCTGTTTTATTATTCCATGTCCGCTTCAAGGATGCAAAATCGGGTTTTCCAGTCGACGACGCCCTCCTGCCGCCCCCCCCCCCCCCACCACCACCGGAACTGGCACTTGTAAGTGTAAACTAAAATTAAAAGGTTATACAAAACTTGTTATTTAAAGCGGTATACTGGTATTTGACCAAGCCATACGACTGAACCATGATCGATCTCTTACCGCGCACCTGGGCGCGCGCGCGGGAAAGCAGAGAGTAACAAGAGGCAGACGACACCATAGGAATTTACATCAGGTTATTGACACCCCTACCCTGGCGGCCGCTTCTTGCAAGAAAAATGACTCACCCTCGAAATTCCCAGAGTTTACCTTTTGACGTTTAATATTAGATGAAGAAAGTGAAGGGCCCGTTAGTCATAGTTGATTTGAATTTTCTGTGTCGAATTGAACGGCTGGTATTTGCATTTGATTTGAATCAATAGGATATCGTTTCTTTTTATTTCATTACAGGTGAGCTCACGGTAATGACGGTTGGTGTCTTGGTGAGATCCTCAGAACGGCAACCTCTGAAGTGTTTCAGAGCGGGCTATTTGCATCTACGGTCATCTCGGTCATCATTGGGGACTTGAATAAATTATCGTCGGTACCTTCAACTCTTCCTCCCACTGGTATATGGTGTAGTGGTACGAGGATTTGATGAATGAAATTTGCAGACATTTTGGCAACGATTGGCTGGTGTTTGCCCCCAAGGTGTGCCGAGACTCTTACACAGTCGTCAAATCGGTGTTAATTTCAGATTCATGAATTCTATAACAGGAAATTTGTAATTCTTCTTCCATTGGATTCACGTCATCGAAAATCCATGAATCATGAAGAAAGTGGCATGTTTTTTAATCATGGTGTTTTTTCACATTGCCGATTCAAGGATTTCGAATGTGTCATGTCTTCTTTAGATGTGAACTTTGTAGCGTCCGGCCCCACCTATGAATCGGTCTCATGCTCTTATTTCCGACGTACTCTTCCGGGCTGTGTGCATACACGTGTCATCGTGAGAAGATTTGTCAGCCTATACCCACCCCTCTATCAACTCCCTTTTCATTTAAGATTTGCCCTCCTGTTTTCATAATCATACTTTAATAAGTCGTCTTTAGTTATTTACCATGGTAGCCACATCAGGAATTGCTGCCCTCCCCATGGGCCCTGTAATTATTATTACCCTGGTATTGCAGGTGCAGATAAAATACACCTATAGACCGAGATAGGTTGATGTTGGTTAATAGTCTATGTCTAATGGTCTAAGCACCAAGCAAAGATCGAATCCGGGTCTCTCCTATATGAGAGTCAACAGCCTTCATCGATATAATTATATACCACACTACTCCCACAAACGTATCTCTATCAATAATACATAGGTCCCTGTTTTCCTAAACATCTTTTTCTCCTCACCCCCCCCCCCCCTTCCCCCTAAATCTCTCTCACACCCTCCCTCTCTCCACTTCTACCTCTCTTCCACATTTTCCCCCAATCTCCCTCCCCTTTGTCTTTAAATGCCTAATCTACCCCTCCTCCTCTTAAAGTTGACCCATGGGTTTTTTTTTAAATCTCACTTGTTAGTAAGTATATATAGGCCTATGTGCGTGTGTATGCGTGTGTGTAGGGGGGGGGGGGTATGCAGCAGAATCGAGAAGGATAAGGTGGTGTCAGCGCATCTTCAAGCCTTGGTGGTGACCTGTCAGTCATGACTGATTGACGAGGAGTCAGGTCAAACTCATATTCATGAACATTGGCTTATTTCCAGGCCATAAGTAATAATTTTTAAAATGCTCCCTTAAAAGGGATAATATTTTTTGAGTAGGCCTAATCTTTATCTATCGAGTAACGGTTCAAATGTTCGTCTCTTACATAGAGGGATTTTTAGCAAACATAATTATGAAAGACGAAAAAAGGGTCAATTTCCTTTGTCCAGGCAAATCGCTCACCTGACAAACAGAAATGGTAACTAAATTTAAAAAAAGCACAACCAAATCGAAATCCTTGACGTCAGACTAGTCATCGCATCTCTGTCTATTAGTGAAGACCAGGGAATGCACCTGCTACCAGGGAAGACATCATTCCTCAAAAAGAAGATGCGACCTGAATCCCCAATCTCTCTCTCTCTCTCTTGGATACCATCTTTCGTTACCCATCTTTGGGATGATGAGGGCATGAAAATGAATGACTCATTCGACCGCGAGAAAATCGGTTTCGCGCCCATTTTTCGGGTGGCCATTTTGTAACTCCTTGTTCCGACCCATTCCAGTCATGTCTGTACATCCTTTCCGTTCCATCCATCACTCGCCAAACTCACTCGGCAAATTTGTAAAGGTCGGTCCACACTGGGAAGCGATATGTGATATATACATGACCCCATTTTTGTTGCGCAATATTAACGAGAATGTGCATTTCTGTAAGTTACAGGTGAATTTTTTTTTGAGCTTTCTCATTATTTTTTAATAATAATAATAATAATAATAATATTGGCATTTATATAGCGCTCTTACAGACATACATGTGTATCACAGCGCTTTACAACATATTATTATTACCCCGGTCATCGGATTCAGGCTTACCCGCACACAAGGTATGCACATTCTCCACTCCCTGGGGGAGCATTCCAGCCAGTCGCCATTTTACAAGCGCCACTTGCTAATCAAACCACATTAGCTTTCGCATCCTACCGGGTACCCATTTTAACACCTGGGTGGAGAGTGGCAAATGTAGATCAATGTCTTGCCAAAGGACATTAGTGCCGCGGCGGGACTTGAACCGCGGACCTTGTTGATCCACAGTCCGGTGACTTATCCACTCGACCACGACACCTCTTTGGTCGCTTTGGAAGAATATTTGGAAGAATATCACAGGAGAAATGTTACCCGACAAAGATTCCTATATACTGATGCCGTCATATGCAACATTATGAGGACAATTATCTGAAAAGTAGGGACCGAACAGTAATGCCACATGCAGGTGTAGTCCGAATACATTTTCCCGTGTGTAGTGCATGTAACGTTTAGCAAGATTGTGTCAATTTCTTATCATTTTGACGATACCGTAACCTCATACCAAATATTATAATACCAAACGAAGAAGAAGAAGACCAATCCGTATGTACAACAAAAATAAGCCTTTTCAGATTATTTCCAGACAGTTTCTTTCATAATGTAATCGCATGACGAAACCTCGAAGAAGTCAAAAAGAGAGTTGAGTTCTAATATAGGTGTGAGATTTATCTCATGTTTTTAATTATCTTACGGGAGGATATCGTATTAGTATCACATGAAAAAGGTCGCTCCAAAATGATCTCATATTGCAAATATAACTTTAAACCAAATTCTGATGCAATAATGTTCGTGTAGTCCCATATGCACATCTATATTATGTGCCAAGTTCTATTTTGGGTTTGTGATTTAAATAAGATTTGATAGGGTTATAAGCATGACATGGTTACGATTTTTATGATTCCAAAACCTTAATTTACATCCCACTTCGGTATGTATCACTGCGCATAACATGATTGATGAAAAGCAATTTCCTGATGTCTTGTGCGCACTGCGGAAGATGCGGCGACATTCTTTCGAGGAGGAGACAGTGTGAATGATGTTGTATACCTCTCAACACTTCACTCTCATCAATCTCACTGAAGAAGTGTACTTTCTTTCGTAATTCCCCCTCTTCCTTTCCACCAGATTAACCCTTTCACACTCGCCCGAGGTAGAATAACACATTGGAGTTCGTTCACATTACATGAGCATTTGGGACATGTATAACAATATCATGTGTAACACGCACATTTTGTCCTCCAGATAGGCGTACGGGCACATTTTTGCAAGGGGGGAGAGGGGTTGGTGTCTTTTACCAGATTACAAATTGTTCAGTTTCTAAACTCTCTGAGCGCTTCCATTTACACTTTTATGATGAAAAACTACTACATATTCGGGTTTACCTCTTGCCGGAATATGAGACTATTTGGGACCCGCTGCCTGAACATTGGGGGTTGCCGAATGACCGAACTTAAAACCCTCCTCGAACGCTTATGTATAGGCTATCTCCATATCTTTCTTACCCCTATAACGCATATGATCTGTTCAAATTGCGTTTTGGAAAAGATCGATCATTCGCTCCAAATTTGAAAACAAGTGCCCCTAAGATGGGCAATGTTTGAATCATTTATGCTTTCACTATTCTGTACTGATTTGTCTAAGGTAGATAGCACATAAGACTAAAGAATGGTTGCATGCTACGGTTTAACTATTACCCCCATTTGTTTATAAGTGTGAGAAAAGTGTTAGGTAAAATGGAATACCATTCTTGATCTTTTAACAGATCTTTGCTATGTCATGCTAAAAATTCATTTTCTATTTTTGTCAAATCATTCTTGGACACGTAACAGCAACGCCCATGCCACAGCAATGTGAAGGAAACGAAAACTTAGTGAGCTGCAATGGAGTGGGAACAGTTGGTCAACATTTTTATGGAAGGAACATAAACTTCATCGCGTTGTGATGTTGGATGGGTTAAATATCTTATGTAATCAAAGCCCTCTTTCTCGCAAATTATCGATAAGTAACAATCATAATTCGTTCTCGTCTTCCCTTGCCCAAATTTCGCTCTGAGTCATATTCTGCCCTCGGAGAAACAAAACATATTTGTCTTGGCCATATTCAGTTATCATATCTGATGAATTAAGATGTCTTCTGGATCCCCGTTGCTGCAGGACATCGGAATTGCTCTCGTGGTATTTATCTTAATAATGTCCCATCTCCGTCACATTTTCACGCGATCCTTTAGAGATTACGAGAGCGTATCATCAACTCGGCGGATGACGCGATGCGGAGAGAAAATGACTCAATCAATCATCACATTTAGCAGAATTATTTGGAAGTTTATTTCAACTTCTCTTTTTCTTATCTACGTCTCTTGAATTGACTCATCTTACGAAGAAGACCACCAACAAAAAACGAAATTGGTGAATGGCTAGATTATTAGTATTACCTACTCGCTCGCTCACTCGAGACTCACTGTATTTTTGGTATAATGATTTGCGAAGTGCATGATGAAATGAAAAACGATTAAGATTGAGATGTTTGCATGGAGAAGAGTAATATGAACTGACGTCTGTTAAGATTTATGATAAAGTTTCCTTTTTGTGACTTTTTCCCCGCATATTGTATAATATCCAATTATATTTCTTTATTTGACTCAACAACATTTAATCAGAAAATAGAGAATATATTTTGGAAATCTGAGCGTCCAATCAGAAAGAATAATGTTGTAAACGAGGGTTGTTAATGTGTTACCACTTTCCTTTGTAAAGATTTCACAGAGAAATTTGATTTGTCATGAGTCATTTTCAGCTCTTTCTACACTTTGTCACAATGGGACATTTTGTCTATGTAGCTTGGAATCGAGAAAAAGTATAACGTTGCATTCGTTCAAGAAAATTTCTCGTTTATTATTCACTATAAAGAAATAGATGTTTTTAAAGGCAGCTCAACCTATCCGCAGAAATGTATTTGAATTAATATGTTGTACCACGTGGGGAAAAAAGAAACAGAGAAATTCACAAATTGTTATTGAGAACTGGTGCTTACAAATCCTGAAAATGTTGTAGTTGATATACAGTGTATAACAAAGATTAGATAAATGCATGTTGAGTTTTGACTATCAAAAGGGGCTGAAAGGGCGGTTTATTCTTTAAACTTCCTTTGTTAATGCTGAAAATATAATTCATACGCAGTCTTATAGAGTGTATGGGAGAAATATGCATTTGTATGTATGATAATAGATTCCAAGTCAATATCAATAAATGGCATTGTCTAAAAAAGTGCACATTTAATTCAAATGCAATATGGACGAGGATACCAATACAAAGGAAGAAGTTCGCATACTAATGTTCTATGCTCTGGACATTACAGTATACATCGGCTATGTACACAAGACAATATTCATGCATATGGAATGCATAAACTCTAAGAATGACGCATTTCACCTTTAACCGACCTCTACGCTAAATGGATTGTTTATCTGCCATCAATTAGTCCGTCGAGATTGTTTGTGTAGGCCTTTCCAGCAACAAGCAAACTCAGATTTGACCGGTGGCAGGGATGTTGATTTGTTTTGCCCTCATCTATCTTTTAAAATGATCGCCATGTTGTCTCAGTAAATGATAACAAGACATATTGGCTGCTGTGCGCAGGGAAACAAACAAAATATGCAAAATTAATTCTGTAGACTCTGTTTCTTACAACTCACATGTGAAGAAAGGTTAATGGATACGCCGAGAAAATGTTGAAACTGGACGGGTATAACTGCACAAATTTGACATTTCATTTTTTCTACATAAACCTCTACTTTTTTTGAACTATAAACAAAAAAATGGAATATAATTAAGATTTTGTTTAAAGAATTTATCTTTCTTTCTTTAAAGGCAGGCTTTACTACTTCTAGAAGCTAGAAGGGACTAGACCACCCAGCGAGCCAGCGAGGTCACTGTGACAGGTGGCTATCTCATTAACTCAGCTCTCATTTAACATAAGAAAAAGAGGATCATGGGGGACCAACAGGCACCGATTGGGGAAGTTTTGTATATAGAGGGAGCAAGTAGCTACAAGTAGGACAGTGTGCCTTTAAAAATATAAAGTTAATAGCCGTATGGCTCTTAGAACGGTGTTTTGTTTTAGGAGAGAAGACAATATATCAAGTTGACTGACTGAAAGTAAAACAAGATGGTCGCACGCCCTCTGCCTCCCCCATCCCTAATTTCTTTCTCATCCGCCACTAACACAATCGCAATACTTTGAAACAATTAACCCAAGGCAATTTCAATACTATTGTGTGTCACCTTCTGAAATGTGCGAAATGCAAACATTTGAAGTGCAAAACAAAGTCATAATCGAAAAGACAAATAAAGGTAATAAAGGCGACACACAACAGGGTAACGAAATTGGCCTTGAAATGATTTTGCGAAAGTCTTTGCGAACGTATGTACATCATTGATTATGTCAGTTTCTGCATATTTACCGTTCAGTTATTTCTGCTAAAAACACGACCACAACTTTTATTTCGAAAATTCAACTCAAGGGCAATTTCAAATCCCATATAAATCATCTTCCGATTGCGTAATACGTCTTTGTAATGTTCGAGCAATTCTGAAGGTGATGGGCAGGGCTAAAGAGCCACAAGATCATGTTTCGAAAGTGTTTCGATCGTGTTTTAAGTATTGACGGGGGCTATCCTGTTTAAAGAATACCGGAATAAATTAGTGAAGACACACTAGTATTTGTACTGAAAAAAAATAATTTAACCTCTATTTATACCTCAGCAACCTTGATACACCTTACACATATTAAATTAAAACAGAAAGGCTAACCGGCATGTGTGAACATTTAATCAACATCGCAATGAATACCCATTAGTGTAGGGCGGGCAGAGGACAACACTAACCCTTGTAATTACGTCTGAACACATTAACTGTTAATCCCTTTTAGCAAATTAATCGGGCCATCGTTCGGATCAATTATGTTCCACGCCACGATATCCTAACAGGGAGAGCGAATTAATCAGCTTTGATTAATTACCCAAGGGGGTTGGACTCTAAAAGGGACTTTGTATTGGTGTTTAAACAGCTTGGGGACATCATGAAAGGCCATGGGAATATATTACGTAATCGTCTAACATTGAGTTTGTATACATTCAGCTGCAAAGACAGAACGCTACATGGAGCAATGTTGTAATACTAGCAATGTGCATCTGAAACACTGTCAAATAACACACGGTTTTTAATACATATTAAACGTTGGTTCAGGGGAAAGAGAAATAGCTCGGTATCTGCAAATGAGCATCTTATTAATCAAGTTAAAGCATTTATTTGTTCAGTTCAGTTCAAATGCAGTTCAATTTCTTATAAATAGATATCTATAATTACATAGAACATGACACACAAGAAAAACGGACACTGGGTGATTGTTCTAATGAAAATGACATCCAAAGAAACCACCACGTATATGAGCATTAAAAATATACGTAGACGTCTTTTTTCTTCTCAGATACTAATAATTTTGTCGGGTTAAAATATGGAGTTAACATGTTACCGCATTTTCAAAATGCATGGTAGATTTCCAAATGTACGTTGCTCGATGCAACGTTTACATTGTCAGTTGTTCAGTTGGCCTTTTAGATGATAATATAATGTTAATATAATGTTTAGAGTGAGTGTGAAGAATAGTATAGTATCTATGCTGGCCGACTTTGTATCAGTCACATCGAACATATCATTATCGTTTCGACCTTTGACCTGCCCTTGCTTAAATTTGTGTGATCATGAATCAATTAATCACCTTTTATCTCCCGACAATATTTGAACAGTCTCCTAAAAATACATTTCCAGTAGGTGCATTACTGCGTGCACGTTCTTGTAGATTTCACAGTTATCTTGTTAATTTCCAGTATTGCATGTACGTGCTTGTAGATTTCAACGCTATCTCATTAATTTCCAGTGGGTGCAGTTTTGCCGTGATTGTGTGTACGTTCCATGAAGATCTTGTCAATATCTTCTTAATCCGATTTTACGTATCTGATCTATTCCAAGGGTAAACAGATAATCCCACTCTGATCACGCTATGCTCTATATATTACCGTCTAATGACAATGTGTTTAAAAATGTCTATCTGTTTGTTTGCTTGCTTCTGTTTTAACTGTTTCCGTGAAAGATAAAACAGATACCAAGTAAAGATGCGTCTCGAAAAAGAAGAAAACAAATCGGTGACCCGACATTTTGCTCCAGCAACGTTTACCCCTGGTTTATTTCGTCAAAGCTATAGGGTTAGGATAAGGGTTGCAATTGTGTTTTATGTTAGGGTTAGGGTTAGTGATAGTATTTTGTCCTGAGTTGAATTAAAGGAATCTTTTAGTGAATAATACATTGACCAATGAGCAATAGTTGTACTGTATATCATCATAGGAAATCGTTCTTGGACTCTTAAACCATCTTCCAAACAGCGCATTATCCATAGAAATTCAATTTTTCATATTCTAAATTCATTACAGTAATGCAAAAACAATGACCCGCTGCCCCTCCCCCTATATTGATCATAATATTATGGAGGGGGAGGGGCAAGATAAAGATTATCCTAAGAGTTTCGACATTAATACATACATTATGATACATGTATCTTCATGTATATACATGTATATGCAAAAGGCTGCAAATTCATCTGCATATGCAATTAATGCTATTTGTGTTGTCTACTCACTACCGTTGTTTATAGCCATATAATAATGGTATGATGGATAAAGGATGTGGTTTAGGGGTTCGGCATATTGGGCGTTAGGGCGAGCCTGCAGTCAAGCGAACACTTTTGATCTTCACAAGATGTGAATATATTTCAAAACATTTTTTTTTTAGTCTGCCCAACTTCTACCCTTCTCTTTCTCTCCCCTCCCCCCTCACTCCCTCCCCTCTCTCTCTCCCTCCCTCTCTCTATCTCTCTCTCTCTCTCACTCTCCCTCCCTCTCTCCCTTTCTCTATTTCTGTCTCTTGCTATGAAAATACAAGATAAAAAACAAGGACATACAGCAAACTGACCAGATGGTTACACTAATCTGAAACTGAATAAAGAAACAAGGAAAGATGAAGAATCAATCATATTGCTTTATAAAAATATAGGGAAAAGATTGCCAAGTACATAATTATGAAACGTTCGGATACAAGAGGACAAAGAGGGAATTGTCGTGAAATAGATACATCATTCTATATTTTGAAAAGGTCAGCTGCATTAGGGGCATCAACTGTATAGCCTGTGAGATCTTATCTGTATGATATGTCTAGGGACCGTGGTGATATTAAGTGCAATTGGATCGTTTCTATATATATATATGTTTTCCACTAAAGATTTCCCTGTCTATAAGTCCAGCATATCAATAGTTTTTATTTCTCTCTCTCTCTCTCTCTTTCCTCTCTATATTTCCCCCTTTTATATCACTATCTCTCCCCATCTCTGTCTCCCTCTGTCTGTCTCTCTCTATCTCTCTCTCTCTCTCTCTCTCTCACTCCGTATCCCTCTCTCTTAAATATTTGATGGTATATGGTTGAATGCTGACGATGGAGGCCCGCTCTCTCTCTCTTCTTTGATTTCACTTTGACTCCTTTTATTTCTTATCTCCATTCCCGTGATATAAGTTCTCAATAGCAAAATGTCTAGTTTATGTGCTGTACATGTATTGATAACCGTTAGAAATATATTACAGGGAAATGAAAAGAATCATTATAATTTTTTGGAAATTCCCCAGTTGATTTGTTAACACCAGGATGATTATCAAAATTGTTGACATTGGTCATCGGTTTAGAAAAAATATAGTGATAATTTCAAATAATTCCCTTTTGTAAGGTACCTTCCACACCATATGGACAACTAGAAGAGGGAAATAAACTAAATGCAACGAAAATAAAAGTGAACATACTATCATCAATCATTATTCCGTAGCATTGTGTAAATTGCCCTTTGGTAAGGCATTGATCCTCATTACCAGGTCCCTCGGAGAGGACTTAAAGCCGTGGCCGTCTGGTTGCTTACTTACAAGCATTTATGCTTTCTTAGCAGTCAGGTAAAATATCAACCGCCACCACCAATGTTAAAACTGAAGAGAGCTAAGAAAGTAAAACACTACCAAATATATTTGTCACAACAACATCCATTAAAGCGTAATTGATTTTTTTGTTCTTTCTTTTTCAACAGGAAAATGAAAATCTAGAAGAACTATG